>SCLH01000483.1:354113-383043 GCA_004367855.1 Oikopleura vanhoeffeni
TTCAATTTTCATCATTTTACATTATTTTTTTGTGTCGGGCTCCAAAGAAGCCTCACACATAATGCATTATTGTTCTTTCCTCAAAATTTTGGTTTTGGCGGCCAGAAAAGCCAAAAAACGAAAACAAAAATTATTGATTTATTTATGATTTAAATTGAAAGTGCGCTTATTTGATTTCTTTTGACGCTACCGAGTTAAAAATTCCACCAAAATTCTTAAAAGTGTTTGAATTTACGAAAAAAATTATTTTGAAGCATTTTTTCTGGTTTCTAAATTTTGTCAAAAATTTAGGCTCAAAATGAAAAATTGACATGGCCCCCAAGAGACGCCGAATCAAAATGTCAAAAAAAACTCTCTAATGGATTGTCAAACAAGTCTTGTGCTTTCAGAAGCAGTATTATTTCAGATGAAGTATTCAGATGCAGTATTTTTTAAAAGCGTAGGTGTCGGCGTAGGTGGGATTGTATCAGATTACTGTCAAGTTCAAAATTACCGCGAAGGTTAGTTCTGTTAGTTACAAATGTTTGTGGAATATCACCTTTCCTAGTTTGGCGGGAAATGACCTTGGAAGAGGCTCAAATCAGCGACACCCAGTCCCTTAAAGAAGGTGGTTTATGCTATCGAAATGTTTCCGAAAAATGTATTTCCGCGACGTAAAATGATTAATTGCACACGATTTTCCTTCAAACTTTTTGCGCCTACGCATTTTTCATAGCAAAATATAGGCGAAAAAAAGTCGACCAAAAATTTTGTCCACCAAAAATGAATGCTCTCAGATACCTGCCCTAGGACAAATACCTGTCCTGGGACAGGACTGGACAAGGACAGAAAATTTTGAAATTTCCTCCCTCAGGACAGGACAGAAAATTTTGAAATTTGCATGTCTCAGGACAGGACAGAAATTTTCAAATCGTGTGCCGACCCCTGGTCCTATTTGGTTGATTTTGAAAACACCACGCTGAAAACACTTGGATCCAACGTTAACAAAATAAAAGTGATTATGAAGTCCTCGTCGCGTAACTTGTATATATATTGAATAAAATATATTAATAAATTTTTGTGAAAACGTNCCCTTAAAGAAGGTGGTTTATGCTATCGAAATGTTTCCGAAAAATGTATTTCTGCGACGTAAAATGATTAATTTCACACGATTTTCCTTCAAATTTTTTGCGCCTACGCATTTTTCATAGCAAAAGATAGGCGAAAAAAAGTCGACCAAAAATTTTGTCCACCAAAAATGAATGCTCTCAGATACCTGTCCTAGGACAGGACTGGAAAGGACCAGGACAGAAAATTTTGAAATGTCCTCCCTCAGGACAGGACAGAAAATTTTGAAAGTTGCCTGCCTCAGCACAGGACAGAAATTTTCAAATCGTGTGCCGACCCCTGGTCCTGTTTGGTTGATTTTGAAAACACCACGCTGAAAACACTTGGACCCAACGTTAACAAAATAAAAGTGATTATGGAGTCCTCGTCGCGTATCTTGTATATATATATTGAATAAAATATATTAACAAATTTTTGTGAAAACGTGATTTTGACAGCTGTCCTAAACTTTCCAAAAATATTTTGCAAATATTGGAAACCTTGCAACTAGGCGCGAACATGCTTGTTTGGAGAAAAACAAATCAAAAAAAATTTCAGAAAAAATTTTCCGAAATAAAAATTTTCAAAATTTTTTTCAAAATTTGTCGAATTTTTTTGTGTAAAAATAACGCCTAATGAAGGAGATTCAAAAAATGTACGAAAACATATTTTTCAATATAAGACAGTTGTTAAAATCGCATTTGAAATTTTCAAATTTTCATTTTGAAACTAGCTTTTGACAGCCGTCCCCAACTTTAAAAAAAAATTTTTGCATTTTTTCTTGAAGAACTTGATAAGGCGCTTTTTTAAAGGGTAGTCTCGACAAACGGAACAAATTTTTGTCTCGCATTTCCCACCCTAGTCTAAGGCCTCATTTGAGGTATTTAGAAGTCGAAATATCAAAACCAGGCTTGTAAAGGGATGCATCCCTAGCCGATTTTTGCATCCCTATCCCCATCCCCATTCTATCCCCAATTTGGGGATGGGATGCATCCCATCCCTTTTTATCCCCATCTATCCCCAAAATAGGGATGCATCCCTAGGGATGTATCCCCAGGGATGCATCCCCATAATTATATTGTTTAACTGTTATTTATGTCAACATAATATTTATAAGCGTGGAGTAATATACGGTAGTGTTTCCACCAATCCCGATTTTCCGGCAAAATCGACCATACGTTGATTTTCCAAATATACTGGTTTGTGTGAAATTTTTATTGCGCGTCTTTGGTATCAATATTTTGTTCAAAAATCCCCTTTTTTTTTAAAAAAAAAATGATAACTTTAGTTCGAAAAATCGTATTTTTGGCCGAAATAGGGGTTACAACATACTCTGGTTCATTTGTTCGCTCGTCGGTAATTTCTGATAAAATTAAAGTAAGAAAAAATAAAATTTTGAAAAATGAACAACAAATCATAAAGAAGATCAATTAAAATTTCAAAAAATTAACAAACAAAACATCTTCAAAAAATTAAAAGTGTCTGCTTTATCTCATCAGAATGAATCCACAAAATTTTGAAAAGATCTCTCAAAATGGATCAAAAATCATTTTCTCATAATAATTAATAGGCCCTGAATTTGAAAACTTTGATAGGGTTAACGTTTTTTGAACGCTTGAAAAATTTGTTAAAAAATGAACCTCAAAATCGGCCAAAAGCCGATAAAAAGGGAATTCTGTGTTTTTTAGTCTCACATTTGCTTAAAAAAATGAGCACAAACTCGTCGAGGCCGACTAAGCAGGGAATAACATTTCATATTTTGTTTTGAAAATGAGCCACAAATCCGGCCGAAGCCGAAAAAGGGGTAATTATATTTTTTAATCTTAATCTTTGTTGGAAAATTAGCCCCAAAACGGCCGGCAGGCCCGATCAAAAAGGGGAATTATGGTTTAACTTTAACATTTGCTAAAGACTGATTACCAATCGGCTGAAGAGCCGATAAAAGTTGCGCACCTGAGGCCGATCTCATACTGAAAAATGCGTTTGGTTTTCGCTTATTAACACAATCCTGCTCGAAACAAACAATAATTCTCCTCGAAGATTTATTCAAAACTCTTTTTTTCACTTTATGATTATGCGATATAACCGAAACGTCAAATAAACACATTTTAAACTGAAAAATATAACAAAAGGGGATATCATTTAAAATTTAAATTTGTTGAAAAACTGAGCCTAAAATCTGCCGAAGGCCAAAAAAGAGGGTAATCATATTTTAATTTAAATTTTGTTGCAAAATAAGCCCCACATCGGCTGGGCCGAATAAACGTGGGAAATTATGTTTCGAAACTTTAACTTGCTATAAAGATCCCCAAAATCGGCCGAATGGGCCAATTAAGGAGGAATCGTAACATTTGAGAATTTATTCGTTGCAAAAAATGGAGCCATCCCAAATCCGGCCGAAGGCCGAAAAAGGGGGTCAATTATATTTATAAATGTTACATTTTGTTGTAAAATAAGCCCCAAATCGCGGAGGCCGATAAACAGGTAATTGAAGTTTTAATTTAAATTTCGCTAAAAGATGACTCCCCACAATGTCAAAGGCCGATATAGGGGGATATAACATTATTCAAGTTTCAACTTGTTGAAAACTGACTTCCAAACTCGGCCGAAGGCCGCATAAAGGCGAGATTTTATGTTTTAAATTTAATTTTGTTGAAAAATGAGCTCGCATGGCCGGAGGCCGATAAACAGCGAGATTTTGTGTTTTTTATTTAATTTTTGAACAGAAATTTTCGTAAAAAAATTTGAAGTAACTTTTTTTTCCACAAATTCTAATTATCTTTAAAACTTTAAATTTTTAAAAAAAATTTGATAATTATTTTCTCTTAAATTTAATTTCTTTTTGACCATTTGTAATTTTTTTTAATTTTTTAACTGTTTTTAAAAACTTTTTTTAAAAAATTGAGCATTTTATATTTAAAAAAAAAATATTTGAAAGAAATTTTCAAAATCTTGAAACTTCTTTCGAATGAGCATAACTTTGCAACAAAAGAAGTTTTAATTGTCTTATTTTTTATTTCACAAATTTCGGAATTTTTTTTTAAATTTGACAACTTTCTCGATAATTTGACAATTTGGGACAAATGAAATTTTATGTTTCTTATTTTATTTTGTTGAAGAATAAAAAACTTGACAATTTTCTCAAAAAAATGCTAATTAATTTCAAATTCGACAAATTTAAGAAAAAAGTGTCAAATCTTTAGAGAAATTGAGTGATTTAAAATTAATCGTCAAATTTATGAGAAATTTGTCGAGGTTTTGGGAAAATGGTCAAATTTTTGGAAAAATTCTAATTTTTTTGAAAAAAATTTTACAATAAAAATTAATTTTGTTGCGAAATTATGCAATTCGAAGAAAGTTTTTGAATTTCAGAAAATTTTAAATAAGATTTTTTTGAAGATTCAGAAATTCTCAAATTTNAGGTAGTTAAGTATGTAAAAAATTTAAAAATATAAACGTTTGCAAGTATGAACACTTTCATTATAGATAAAAAATAAAATAAAAATTTTAAAAATTTTTTTTTTTTCAAAAATCACTCCGAAAAAATGTACCAATCTGCCACATCGCTGCTACCCCCTTAAATAAAAAACATGTGCGATATAAAGTAGCATGTCCGAAAAATAAAAAGTTTGGATTTATCTGTATACCATAAACCAACCGATTTCGATGCAAAAATAGAAAATATAATCAAATAATGAAATATTTCGTAAATTTGCATTTTACTTGTATTGCTGACTTCCACTCACGCACTATTCATAGCAAAAGAAAGGCATTTTAAAAATTTTCGAAGAAAAATTTTGTCGACCAAAAATGTATACTCCCTTTTGACGTGACTTGAAATTATATATATAGGGACAAATTAATAGATTATGTGTTTGAATTGACTTTAAGGCGAATTCACCGAAATTTCGAACTATTTACAGTATGTCACGTTTTTGCTTCCTTTTTCCCATTTGCATAATTTTGAATTCCACCGTTTTGATTGGGTTAGTTGCCAAAATTGATCGTTCTCATTGGCGGATAGCAAATTATGCAAATTGAAAAAAGTAAGCAAAAACGTGACATACTGTATTTTTTTGGATTTTGTTCTTCCTATAATTTTTCTGCCAATTATCATATATGTTACAAATATTTTTAGAAGCTATGACTACGAATATTTATATTCTGGAGAAGAAAGAAGTAATTGTGAAAATCTTTCGAAAATGGAGTGTGAAGGCCAGAATAAAAATAAAAATTATGCAACAAAAATTTACGAAAAATGTTACAATTTTTTAATTCTAATTTTTCAATTTATCCTATTTTTATTAATCCTTGAAAGTCATTCTTCGCGACCATTTATTCTCAGAATATAACACAATTATGAAGCCTTCAGAATTACCAGGCTTTCAAATAAAAGTTCAGCTAGACTTACTTTTGGATCAAATTCTAGAACTTAGTCAAACAGATTCAATGATAAGTGTTCGATTAAAACTGAAACAATCTTGGGTGGATGTAAGACTATTATGGAATCCATCGGCTTACAAGACAGGAATAAGATATAATTATCAATATTTAAGGGAGTGGTCGTCGTGACTTTGACTTTTTCAAACGTTTCTCGAGAACAAAATAAACCAGAAAATTTCCGATTTTGCAAAAAATAAAAGTCAAAAATACAAAAGTTCAGATGTCCTTCATCTGATTATAGATGTTTCTGATTTTTTGCAAATGCTGATAATTAAATTTTTTGAAAAATCTCTCAGAGCAATTCTGAATTTTTGCGTAAGCTGCGCTAAATGGCAAAATTGTATTGTTTGAACTCATATTTTATTATTTTGTACAAAAAATGTGGTTTCTACATTTTCTGCAGTTATTTTGTCATAAAAATGCACCAAATTAATCGTTTATGTTTCAAAAGCACAAAACAACCCAAATAACAACAAAAATTTTTCGAAATTTTTGAGTTTTTTCGATTTTTTCTGAGTATTTTTCTCAAAATTAAAGTGGAAAAATAACGTTTGTTTCAAATTGACAGCCAAAAATACAAAATATCGGATTGACGTTAGCAAACTTTCTCTTCAGTGTTTTCTTGGATTTCTTTTATGCCTACTTTCAAAAAAATTAGAGCACATTTTTTTTCGGAAATTTTTTCACGTGACCTTAAAAAATTCATATTTTGTGTTTGAGGTCGAAATTCGGTCGAAATCGGCTTTTCAGAAGTTTCTGTTTGTTTTGTTCTAGCGTTTGCAAAAATTTGAGCAAATTTTGAAGTTTAACCTAGGAGGAGATACATTGTTTGATAAATAATATCCAGACAACGGTGGTTTTTCGCATATTCTAAAATAAGTATAGCACTTATTGACAAAAACGCTCCAAAAAAGTTTTTTCTACTAATTACACAGGTTATGTTAAAATCAAGGTTTATTACAAAATAAAACCTAGGAGAACATAGCTTTTTAGTTTTTGACAAGGTGACCTCGTAACGGTTTCGTATCAGGGAATGTATTCATACAAAAACCATTTGACATATTTGTTTCGCAAGTTCAAAGCTAGTTATACAAATAAGTTATTCTAAATAGTATCCTGAAGGGCCTGTTTGGCTTATTTTTCATCGGGAATATGTCAAATTAGGAACCAACATACCCCAATTTTATTTTTATACCTTTTAAATGAAAATATGGAAAATTACAAGCATTTTGGTACTCACTTCCGTTTTATTTTGATACATGGCTAGGAAAGCACTTTTTGATGAGTTCAAAAATATTTCGTATGAAAAAAGTTGAATTTTTGATTTTTGTAAATTTAAAAACACGATTTACAGAAAAACGAATCGAAGAAATTTAGAACAAACTCAACTCGATTTTTTGCACGGACTCTTCAGCTGCACATTCATCTAGGTTTCCAATGTGTGACTTTTAAATCCAGGGAGGAGATAGATTTTGATTGAGACCCTAAACAAGGATCAAAATACTGTTTTTTGGTGATACTGAGACCAAATCTAAGAATTTCAAGAAAAACTCAACTCGATTTTTTGCTCACGTTCTGTCCGGTTAATTTGAGTCATAAATCATTGTTTTACCCTAAAAACTCAGAGAGGAGATACATTTTGAAAAATTATTCCGTTATTTTTGTAAGCACGTTTCTGATTGAACGAGCCATCCGTCACTTTCGATTTTTTTATATGATGCAAGATTTTTGCTCAAATACATTAGTCAGACGCAAAACTTTGTCCTGAAGTTTGTACTCTTGCGATAATTGGCCATTGAAAACCCAGTTTCGCTTAAAAGTACGACGACCACCCCTTTAGGGGTGGTAGTCGCAAAAACGTGGTTTTATAGGGATGGTGGCAGGTTTTAAGGGTGGTGGCAGTGAATTTTGACATTTCAGAGGCTTCGTACGGCTAGACAGATACAGACTAGAAATTCCTAAAACATACAATGGAAAGATCTATCCTTAATCTCGCGATTTCATTTGGAATTCTACTTTAGTACCACTTACACCAACCACTTGGTTAACCGCGGTTAAACACGAGTCCCCTGGCTTTTTTCAATTAAACAAGGATCCAAGGATTTATTTTGGAAGAAATTAAGATTTTGTGAAACTCCCGAAAAGTTTCTGAATTTAGTGGCTTGCTTCTATTTTTTTTGTGTTTTTGTCTCAGAGCGCTAGAATTGGGTGAAATGTGTCAAAAAATGGTGTTTTTCGACGTTTTGAAAGGCTTTTTCTATGGAAATGCCAGAAACGTCATTTTTGGAATATAGGAAGCGCAAGGTGTCTCATATAACACCTTGGTTTGTAGTTTTTCCAGTTTCGGTCTGATCGGTTCATGAAAAAAGCCTTATATAAAACGTCGAAAAACACCTTTTTTGACACATTTCACCCAATTCTAGCGCTCTGAAAACAAAAATCGAAACAAATAGAACCAAGCCATTAAATTCAGACACTTTCGGGGAGTTTCACAAATCTTAATTTCTGCCAAAATAAAACCTAGGATCCTTTAAAAAGCCAGGGGTATGATCAGGGGTCAAAATTAGACCATAGTTGCTAATATCGTTACCAGCAAATCATACCCAAGAAACCTTTTGGTGTATTAAGATTATCTAATTATCACTTTTATTTTCAAAATTGTCATTTTCACGCATTTTTTGTTGATTTACAGCCAATCAGGCCGAAATTTGAAAAAAATACAAACCAAGGTGATATGTAAGACACATTGAGCTTCTTATATTCCAAAATGACGTTTTCTGGCATTTCCACAGAAAAAGCCTTATACCAAAACGCTCGAAAAACACCCATTTTCGCACATTCGACCCGATTGCGGGCCCCTGAGACAAAAATCGAAAAAAATAGAACCAAGGTACTGAAATTCAAGACACTTTCCGGAATTTTCACATAATCTTAATTTCTTCCGATGAAAACCCTCGATCCTTGTTTCATTGAAAAAAAACTAAGGGACTCGTGTTTAACCGCGGTTAACCAAGTGGTTAGTGTGAGTTTTACTACAGTGTCAAATGGAATCGTGAGAGATCAAGGATAGATCTTTCATTTGCATTGATTAGAATGTTCTATCCGTCATCAGTTTGCCGTCCAAGCGTCCACAATGTCAAAAATCACTCACACCACCCTCTTAATGTAAGATGCTAGTTTATTGTAAGCAATTTGAAAGTGTTATAAACTTGTCAATATCGCAGGAGTATAAATCTCTCTTAAATTAAAAAAAAATAACAAAAAAAATATTCCAATTAAAGAACATAAAATATCTCCATGTTGATCCTGATTGATTGTGGAATCCTGAGATAATTTTATATAACAAATCGATGGTGAATATCGAACATCTTTGACGGACGTTCCCGCTCGAGTAGAATATATGGTACTATCTCTTGGAGTCCTTTATCTTTATACAAAGCAAATTGCAATATTAGAGTTCGTCAATTCCGTACGATACTCAAGCGTGTACTTTTATGTTCAAATCGTGGGTTTATGATGATGACGAAGTATCAGTAACACCAGTTGACAACAAATTAAATCTCAGGAATATGAAAAGCATATAGAATGGGAACTTACAGGCACTGAAGTAGGGTAAAAATATTAAGNAGTTAATTTCCATCAATTTTCGTTTTTAACAAATGGTTGTCCGTTATATGCCACATCTTATCTAGATTTTGTAATTTTATATTAAATTGATGCCCATAACCACCTTAAATTAATCGAAAATTTCATTTGAATTAGGGATAAAAAGGGATATAATGGGGATGAAATGGGGATAAAGTGGGGATAAAGTGGGGATGGCTTGGGGATGAAAAGGGATGGCTTTAGGGATAAGTAGGGATAAATGGGGATGGCCCATCCCTGGAGAATCCATCCCCATCCCCATCCATCCCCAAGGGATGCATCCCCATCCCTATCTATCCCATCCCTTTTACAAGCCTGATCAAAACCCACACATATTATGACCGATTTAAAAAAGTTCTAAAAATTATAAAGAAAAGATGCATTGGTTTAAGCGATTGGCATGATTTTTATTTAGTTATTTGTCGCCGAAAAATGCCGAGAAATGTGTAGGGTCATTTTTCTGTAATTTTGCTTCAAATGCAAGAAAATTGCTTGAACCTTAACATAACCTGATTTCGGGGGCCACGTGTAAAAAAGATTAATTTGTACATCGTTATAAACGATTCGTTAATACAACTGGGATCGAACAAACATTTTATTAAAGCCAAACGCAAGACAAAAACTTTGTGTGCTGCGTTTTCTTGATTTTCGCCTCAAATTCTTATCTCCAGTTGCAAACATTTCGAGAAAATTTCAAATAAAACAAAAATTAATATAAATATATTAAAACGCTATAATTGTTTTTTAGAGCCGCCTCGTAGTTAAATTTCAGAGAAAATTTGAAAAGGTGTTATGATACAAAAAAATTGTTAAATACATCTTAAGGTTACGAGCCATAGATAGAGTCGACAAACCTCCTTAACTTTATATAGTTTAAATAGGCAAACAATAAATTTCGAAACTTAATTCACGCAGTGTCGCTAAATTCAGTACGATAACTTATAACTCTATGTGTATGATCCTTGGTAATCAACCTTTTGCATATCTAAAAGAGAGAAATGCGGCCTGATGAATGGCTAGAGGGGGCTTAGGATGTTAGATGTGGCTTCCCATCAACCACATCTCTTAATCATGCAAAAGGTGATAAAGGGATAAGATATCATATATAACTGTATGTGTATTAAATTCGTTATTCTCTCATAGTCTATTTTCTGAATTTTAATGTCTGTGACTTTATAAGTAAAATTATATATTCAAAAAAGTGATCAATATTAAAAATAAGATCTATTCAATTGTCAGGGTTCGCGGGATGCCGGTTGATGCATGCCGCAGGCTATTGACAGGTCTCGATTTATTAGCTAATTTCGGTAATTAGTGGTGGAATTCTTCTCTGGAAAATGTTAAAGACCGATAACGTTGAAAGTTAATAAGTTTTTCGAGATGTGGGCAAGATCGAAATAAAAATTGATTCTGAAGGTCACGTTTTGAATTTTACACCTCGCGGCATATCCTTAATTACTTCCGTCGAGATAATATGCCTTTCAAAGGCTAAAGCACTTTAAGTCAGACAAAATGATGTAAAAAATGATTGCGAATCTTCCTTAATACATTTAAAATAGCACACATGGATTGAACAAATATTTCCTTAAATAATTGTTCGGATACTCAGGATGCAATTTTTAGTGACAAATGATTAAAAGAGATTTTCGCTTAGTTGTTACTTTCCGAAAAATATTTTTTGGTCACAATTCGAGTAAATATTCAAATCAGCCAGTTTTCAGGAAAGTGTTTTGAGTACAATTTGCATGAAATATTCCTTCTGGCATATCTGGAGCAAAAATATTTTGGGAGTGAAATTTCAAAATATCTTATTTGATATAAGTATAGATAAATGATTGTTTTTGAAAAATATATTATTGTGAAAGTCATGCCATGTGGTACTCTTATACATATTGCCTTAATATTGTAATATAATATCAAATAATACCTTAAACGAGATAACTAACATTTTTTCCTAAAAACGTGATTTTATTCATAACTGTTTACTTATTCAAAAATATTTTTAGATTCCAACAGATTGAGTCAATCAGAACAAAGTGATGAGTGAAACAAACACTGCCGTTATTCATATATAAAATACAATTCGACCCCATGGTAGTTCACGTGTTTTAATTAACTTAATTCACATTTTTTCTAGAATTAAAAATGAAATTTCAGAATAATGAAATTTTTTTTCGAAGGCTTAGCTCTCAACTTGATCATTGGAAAATTGAGGTTCATCTTATAAGAGTTTTCTGTAAACAACGCTCAAAGTATAGCCTCCTGAAAGGCTATTAGCTTGCGGAACTTTTTTTATATCCCTATTCACACTTTGTTAATATACCGGCTACTACTTAAAAACACACACGTTCCTAATCAGGCCGGATATTAACCAAGAGGTGAATAGGGGATATAAAAAAGTTGCTTAGGTAGTAATGACATTTACGTGAAATTTTGTAAGGAAAAAAAATCCTTTGATTTGATATGCAAAAGTTTCTTTTAAGTCTGCTAATGCATTTCTACTACAGGGGTCCAATATCGCCGGCCAATATCTCCAAATGTAACTAGGCAAATCACGATTTTACTAAAATAATCCTGTCCATATCGCCGAAAGTGCCAATATCGCCGATTTTCGAAGTCGCCGATTTTTTAAGATTAATATCTCAAATACTTTTTGTGCGTCATGAATGACGTCACCTCCAGATGAATTGACGATTGTAAAAAGAATTTCAAAAATAAAAAATGGTTTATGTTTACATGTTAGAGAACTTTTTTTGTCATTTAACATAGATTTTTTTTAGAAAATTTAAAAAATCGATTTAAGGTCAATTTTTTGTGATTCTTAAGGTAGATGTGATCAGTTCTAGCGAGCTGGTGAAGTGCTGAAGCTGATTTTTTTTGACCAGTGAAAATAAAGCGTTTTTTCGGTTCCAATTTTTTGATTGAGGGTCGGCGACGCATATTTGACTCTAATGACCGGTCAAAGTTCAAGAGTCAATCTCAGTTTCATCGTGATAGACTGTAAGTACCCCAAAAAATCGGAAGAGTCGACTTTCGATGAACGTTCAGCAACTATGGGTCAATAATGTACTGAAAGGCGCTAGAGAAGCAAAACTGGTCAAACCCAAGTCAATCACAAGTTCATCGATATAGACTTGTAAGTACCCAGAAGAATCGGAAGGGTCGACTTTTTGTTGAACGTATTAGCAACTATGGTCAATAATGTACTGAAAGGTCGCTAGAGAGCAAAAACTTTTTGCTCTATAGTTTTTGCTTCTAGCGACCTTCAGTACAATTTGACCCATGATGTTCTAATACGTTTGATCAGAAATACCCTTCCGATTCTTTAGAGGTACTTGCAAGTGCTAACGATGACTTGAGGTGTGACATTGAGGTGTTGACCAGTTTTTGCCTCTAGCGACCTTTCAGTAATTATTGACCCATAGTTGGTATACGTTATCAAAAGTCGACTTTTCCTATTTTTTGGGTATTACAAGTCTATACGATGAACTTGAGATTGACCTTGACTTTGACCGTCTTAAGTCAATATGTCGCCGACCTCAATCAAAAAAACTGGTATACGAAAAACGCTTTATTTCACTGGCAAAAAACAGCTCAGGATATACGGCTTCGCCTAGAATGGATACAATACTACCTGTAAAATCACAAAAATTGACTCTTAAAATCGATTTTTTTTTAAATTTTTCATTGAAAAAATCCTACGTCTTAAAATGACAAAAAAAATTCTTTAAGATAGCTTAACACATTAAAACGATTTTTATTTGAATTCTTATTTCAAATCTCTATTACCTAATTACTTCTCATTCAACTTATTATTGATGTGTTGATGGAGTAAAATTTACGGATTTTGGTGATTCACGTTATTCAAATCCTTTAAACGTTTTGAAAAATGAAATGTTTGACATACTACTATTCCAACGCCTTTATGTTTTTTTTTCATTTTTTTAAACAAAATAATTATTCTCGTTCCGATATCGCCGAAAGTGCCAATTTTCCGATGCCAATATTGCACAGGCCCCCTGTACTGATGTTTTTTACATTTTGGTAACCACAAAAAATAAAAATTACTCATATAAATACAGATAACAAATATTTATTTTTCCTGTTTTTCTGGTCATCAAACAAAAAACATACTGTCATTAGTACGAGGGCTTTATGTAAAACAAACTTAGAACAAATAAACTTTCTTGATAACTATAATACATCGAAGGAAAACAACATCTTTCTCAGATTTGATTTATTGATTTCTGCTTTTACAACTAAAAAAAAAAAAATTATATATTATTATTGACACCATACTTATTTCGCAAATTGAGTCTCCATGAGCAAATAAGCTAGCTTCCGTTTACTACATCGTGATAGTCATCCTGTAGTAGCATAAAAACCTGCATTCAAAAAAATTTGTCTCGGTATATAGACTTATTGTTCGTGCTTTGCCTTTTGGCGGTCGTCTATGCAAACTCACCTTGACATATGAAAGTTCAAAAAAAAGTTATATGATTGCTACATATCAAAACTATTTTTCAAAAAAACGGGCATAACACGGCATCGGAGTCGATATAGACTTACGAAAATAGTAATCATATATTAATCATGCTTATTAAAGTTAGTTGAACCGTTAATAATTATGTTTAGCTTAATATTTTTATCCATTAAGAAAGATTTGAGTTCGAGTTTTCATCTTTGAAATCGTAAAAATATGAAAAAAATCAAAGCATTATGAAAATTTTCCGCATTTTTTGTCCAAATTTTTTGTTTTAATAACTGAAATTTGTGTGAAACCACAAAATAGCCACTTTAACTTTTTCATTTGATCTACATATTTTCTGACCGCTGTTTGAAATCATAAAATTTTTATATTATATTTTTATCGACTCTTTAAGAAAAAATAATAAAATTTACCCAACTCAAGTCCAAATTGTTTATTTGTCTTTTTGAACCTCATAAAAACATCATGCAGAATCAATATTAAATGTTTTGTATCTAATTCAACTGGTTTTCGAAAATGTTCAAGAAAATAGGATCTAAAAATAAAATTAAAGGGGGTTAACTAAGCAACGTTTTCTAATCTTTTGCTAATTAATCCGAAATCAAAAATAATATAATCAAAAATCCTTCACACCTTTTGCGTAATACTTCAAAAAAAAATTTTCAAATCATTTTTTCCTATTTCAAAAATTATTTTCATCGCCAGAATCATCAATGAAATTCCAAAAACTTTTAAATGCGTCCAAACAAAATACCGGCGTGATGAAAACGTCGCCCAATTCAGATCCAAGTGGAAAAAAACTAAGTTGGAAAGAACTCGTACATTGGATGGAGAACTCAAACCACTTTCTCAAAATGATATTCCTGTGTCTCACGGTTCTCCGGGAACTTTTGTTAAATATAAGGGGTCTGACCCTGAGATCAAGCAAAATGCCAAATTAGATTTTTGTTCTAAATATCCTTTGAAGTGCTATCCTTTCAATAATGTATAAATTTACTCTGAATGTTTTGGCAAACCAGCAAACTTCTGAAAAACCCATTTAATAGTAAAACCATTTATTTTGCTCAAAAATCTTTTATAAGTTCTTAAATTATCGAAAAAAAATCGCCGTATGTCAAGTATCGGTAGTTCGCGCGTTTGGGACCGTTGGACTGGGTTAGCCTATTAACCCACTATTGTTCTGCTTATTTCGATAGAAATGCGCGAGTGTGGTGTTTCGTTAGTATTATTTCAGATAAATAATTTGAATTGTTTAGAGACCTTTTTTATGAAAAAAATTTGTTATGAAAGAATTTTCGACTGTGCAGAGTATATCAGGACAATTATTAGCGGAGACAACCCGAAATAATGAAGTTTATTAATATTGTTCTTTAAAAAACTTCTATTTGCAGTTAATATAAGTTGGAAATTGATGCATCAGTGAAATGTTTTGTATATCTTTAAATATATTATGTATTAAAAATAAAAATGTGAAGTTTGTAAGAATAACAGCTTATATTAAGATTTAAAATAAAAAAATTAAATTTCCACATTTTTTTTCTTTCAAATATCGCTCTGAAAAAGTTTACCAATCTGCTGGACTCATGCCACCCCGTTAAATTCACATGGCTCCCAAATAAAAAGACGGCGTCAGTTGGGTTTTGAGCAATTATAAAATACCAACAGAAAATTTTTTCTTCAAAATAAGGTTGATATGTATTAGGTGAACATAAGTCCTGAAATGGTTTTTAAGAATTTTTTCCAAATAAAGCAAGTTTTTGCAATTTCAACTCTTATGCAATTAATCGAAATCCGACCATCTCAATTGTTTTTGGTGAAAAATAAATAAATTTAAATTCTTAAACTGACCGTAAAATTAACTCGTTTACTTCTTTTGTGTCAATTGACACATATGTCTATTCACTCTCTTATGAAAAAATAAATCGAAATAAATTCATATTTATATTGCTATGTTTCTCGCAATTACCTATTTTCGGTTCTGAATAAACTTTTTTGGCATTTCTGCAGCTATTGTAAGCAATTTTGTTTGGGCAAAATAGCGAAACTAATTTTTAATCAGTTTTAGGACATGACTGAATTAAAATTTAAAGCAATATTTATTATATTTTATTAAACTACGTTTCGCGTTAGCATCTTTCAGGTTTTTTAGAAAATAATAAAAGTAAGTTTCAAGACCTCACAGATTTGAAATCTAGAGTTCGCAGACATTATTTTGTGTGGGCGAAGAAAAGTTAAAAATTTTTGGCCCAATTTAAAGCAATATGAGTTCAATTGCTTGTTGTTAAGAATAATCATTTAATTCAAACATAAAAATGCTGTCAGTATTCAATATCCCAATATTAAAATATTTATGCAACCACCTGCCATAATAATGCAATTTTATTGTGACGTTTACGAACTTTATTTCAATGTTGCGTCAAAATCCGTCTATACGTAAAAGTCGCAAATAACATATGGATCTACACCCGATGTCCAGTGCAACCGAAATGCTCATTTCAGTGGTGATAGTTTCGACCGATCATGTGGCCAACCATCAAGCCACATATGAATCTTAACTATCTATATATAACGGTAAGTGCTTGGGTTTTATGCCACTTTTTTAGCCAAATATTTTATTTAATTCGGCTTTTGAAAACGATTATCCGATTAAGTTTTTAGATAGCTAAAACTGAGCAAAAATATGTTAGGATAATTGTTCGGCTTCGCCTCCCCAAACTATTATTTGAATAAATAAAGAGTTTGTGGTCCGAACCAATCAGATGGGTATCGCGTGATGTATGTTTCTCGCTTAGGAATTTGTAGGTTTTTCTATGTTGTCCCGTCCTCGAAAATTGCTCGTGTCGCAATTGCGCTTGCTTGTTATTGTTAACAGTTTAAAAAGTACCGCTCTGGCAGATTTCAGAAATTAATAGTTTTTCAAACTATATCATTTTATCCCATGATATCGAAATAAGATCATTTCGAAATTTCACTCCGAAAAAATATCTTTATGCTCAGGTTAATTTTTCCTAAAATCTGGTTATTTGAATATTTAATCCAAATTTGGATCAAAAATTATTTTCTTCGGAATAAAACTTTAAGCGAAAAATCGCCTTTCAATCAACTCGTCATACAATTTGAACCTAGGATCCGAAATAAAATTGAGGATATGTTTAGATTAACATTGTTATATTTAAAATGAATGAAGAAGCGAGAATTTCTGCGATCATTTTTTCCAACCTCATTTTGGCTGATTTAAAGTGGCTTTGGCATTTCAAAAGCTATTTGCCTCGGAGGGTTAGGGGTTATGCGACCTCTGATAAATAAAGGCCTAGGAGGCATTTAACATGCTGAAACTAATCGGGTGATTAATTTAGTGTACTTAGAAACCAAACCATCAATAAAAAATTCGAAATTTTTGCACTTTTTCAAGTTTTTTTACAGTATTGTTAAAAAGATCCAAGTTAAAAATAACGTTTGCCAAATTTGACAACTAACAGTTCAAATATCGACTTGACGTAAGCAACTTCTTCATCAGTGTTGCACTGGCTTTCTTTTGAGAAGGAGAATTTAAATAAGAAATAGTATAAAAAAATGATTCAACTATTGACTTATAAACTATTTTATTTTTTTAAACAATTTTTTCGCTTTGCCATACGCTAGATCACTAAATCGTCAGTCACAACGATGATAATAAGTAATTTGGGCCTTGCAGGTTAGCCTGGAGGGCAGTTTACCACATGCCTATGAATTGCACTTCACGCCACCCAGTGGCAAACCAGGTATCGAAAAAGTCTAAGACCAAGCCATTCTTATTTTTTTGCCGAATTAGTAGGCGAGAAATATTTTAAAGGAAATCTATTTGCGTACAATGACCCCCTTAAGAGAAAACTGGGACAGAGACTGAGTTAAATTTTTTTTAATGGTAAGGAATCAATATTTTCTTAAAAAAATTTATGATAAATTTTGGATAGATAGTGATACGCGAAAATTTTCGTAAAAACCCAATATTTCATGTTTTAATTGTTGAAGATTATAAAAGTTGATGCTAAAACTCACTTTTTATGAAAAAAGTGCCAAAAAACTAGTAATAAATATTGTTTGTATCTTACCATATTAAAATTTGGCTTTGAAAATGATATGCAAAAGAATATTTACAAAAAGTTGTCTTTATATGTGAAAAGTTGAAATTTTTCGACAAATTAAATTTCGTGAAAATTACTATCTTCCCAAATTTTTTATATATCTTAGTGTTATTCAGATCAGCAATATTCAAATTTGTCAATGATACTCAGTAAAGAATTTTCTAAGTGATATACCCCTCATGAAATGAGGCTGAACCAACAAATGTTCCCAGATTTAATTTTGACTATTTTTTTCCGGAAATATTGACAATTTGCAGAGTCGGTGTCTAGTGTACCCATTGGGTACGCCAAGCACGCCCGTGCTTTCCGTACCCAAATTGGTATGCATTAATTATTTTTATTTAGGTCAATTTGGGTACGGAAAGCACGGGCGTGCTTAGCGTACCCAAATTGGTCTGAATGAAAAAAATGTTGTGAAAAACAAAAGAGACTCATCTGCAAAACTTAAGTCCAGATTCTTTGAGTTTATGGGCTCAAACTTTCTCAAGAAGAATGATTCCGAACATCAAAAAATTTTTCAAGCCTCCAAATGAGCACAATTAGCGCATGAAAAAACAACCTATCGGTATTTCAACCGTGCAATAAGATTATTATAGATAGGATTAATATAAGATTAAAATTTGATAATAAAAAATTACTTCAGCAGATAGATTAGTCTTTATAAGAATTGAGCAAATCTGTTGCCGAAATAATATATAATAACAAGGCAACGCACGTTTATACATTATGTAAAACTGATGCTGGAGAAAAAAAAGAGGTATTGAGATTAATATGGAGAAACCACAAAAGAAATTGGTCAATTTATTTCGAATGCGCTTTCTGGCCACTCACAAAATCAATCTCGAGACTTTTCTGTTTTTCCGCAACGACAATCACAGCCTGATTTTTTAAAGTTTTCTATTTTTCATCTGATGACTCGACAACGAGATCGAATAACTGTGGAATTTTGGAATAAACCTTATCACACTTTATTACACATATACCCTTATCACACTTTTGTAAAGATCCCGGCTCTGTGTGATAACAAACTGGGCAAACTTGCTCACTCGCATATCATTTTGCACTACATGCCGTAGTTTACGTTATCACACAGAGCTGGGATCTTAACAAAAGTGTGATTAGGGGATATCCATTATTATCCCCGGGTCACTTTAAAAACTTATTTGCCTGTTAAAAGAATAGGGAATAAGTTTTAAAGTGACCCGGGGATAATAATGGATATGACTCATTTGTAACACATGACTTTATGTCACTTGTTGTTTCGAAAGAAAACAAATAGCGATTTTCGAAAACCATAATTGAAAGCAACCAGAAGTCCATATATTGCTTGAAGTCTCAAAATAGGAGTATTTGCTGACCAAAACTGTGCACTTCAGCAAAAATATGTATAAATATTGTGAGTAGGACTCAGTGAGTGGCTTCTATCAATTCATCAGCACAGCATTATATAGAAATTTTATATACATGGCTAAAAACAGCTCATATCAAAGAATATTATATCAAAATGTTGCAATAACGTGCATTTCCCGAAATTGAAGGTACTAGTTTAATTTAACTGTCAAAAATATGTTTCTTATTCAGTTTCGGTTTTAATGTTTTTGATCAAAGTCAATTATTACAAAATGTTACATGATTAACACTATATATCATTGATACTGTAAGTTGTTATTACAAGCATTCATAAATTCAAACGCAACCACGTACTTTCACGCTATATCCCTTTATCACCTTTTGGTTAGAATGCGTAGCCACAACGTTAAAATCACACGTTAAAAGGAGTAGTGGCTACGCATTCTAACCAAAAAGTGATAAAGGGATATCAGTGAAACTTTATTGTAAAATTGTTTGTTTGTTGGCGAGATATATTATATGCATTTTTTTATAGTAAAACTACATTTATATAAGCTTTCGATTTATTTCAAATCATCGTCAGATATGTTTTATTTGACTGCAAACTTTTTAAGAAATATTTTTCGCAGGTTAACATCGTAATAGTTTGGCAATCCATTTATAGTAGGCCTCGAATTGATTGGCAAATTTATTGTAAAACATATCCTTAGTTTATGTTCTTTAATTCTTAAAATTTCTAACTTGGATTGAAGTCGATCATTCAATAATTAACAATAACGATCATTTGTATGACACTCTGATCACCGCTTAAAACCATTGATATTGAAATTTATGAGATCTTTAAAATCGTGTCAATTTGGTTGTTAATTATCAATTTTTATCTTTATTGTTTCATACGGCTGAACTGTATGTCAGTTGTGGTTTTTTAACTTTTTTGATGTGACCTAAAAACATTAACTGCAGTAAAACTATACAAGTTCAACTGATCACAATTTATTTCCTAAATTAATTTTATTGCCTTGCATTTTATAAACTCGAATGGAAGAAAAAAGTTCAGTGATTCAACTTGTAGCAAAATGAAAATTTGTAAAGTGTTGATCATCACTGTTGATGTTGCTAATAAGGTGTTTTTGTAGTTTGAGATGAATTTTCTCATTTCTTGGGATAAACTTCTAGAAGAGACTAAATGTCTATCTTCACCAACAATTTAAGCTATGTTTTTCGAATTTGTTGTGTTAGGCTCAAGAGCAGCAATACAATCAATTTCTTAGCGTCCTTTTTTCAATTTTTTTTGACAGACGATTTATCTATCATTCAACTATCGCTAATTTTTTTTTCGTTTATCACTGTCACGAACAAAAGTTTGAGAAACTTACTCTACTAGATTACCTGTATAACTGAGCTCAAGCATGAAAAGAAATTCAGAATGACTGCCTAAAAATTGAACATGAAAAAGCCTTAAAGTATTTTTCGGGGAGGCTCATTCGAAGTTCTTGTGTGAGCTAAAGCTGTATTAAATCAGACAATAATTAGTGCTGATTTATCTTAAAGAATTTTTCTAAAAATTGAGCAAGGTTTTGCAATACCAGTGGTATTATACCACAACACACAGTAAAGCGAGGAACCGTGGGTAAGAACGACAAAAAACATCCCAATCAGCGATTGTTTATATTTACGAATAATGCACAACTATGTACCAAGCAACATTTTCAAATTCAAAATTGAACCTCAGATAAATTCCACACTGTTTTAGAGGTTACCTTTGGTAATGATGAAAACATCATCAGAAATCCGTGTGATTGTGGTTTTACGATTTTAAATGAAATTATGAGGTTTTTAAGAATATTATACAGTGTTTTTTAGTGATCTTTCAAAGCCGACAACTCCGTAAGAGGTAATTTAAGGAATTGTTTCATAAAGTCAAATTTAAAGGAATTTCATTTGCCGTCGTTGACAGTCATTTTGAGTTGATCCGATATAATAATTATGGAATGTCATGGAGTAACCTATAAAGAGGTGTTGATTTAATTTGCTGTGAAATTTAAAATTTCAAAAAAATTGAGGTTTTTTTGTAAATATGAACAAAAAAACGCTCCGCCGTCTTTACAACCGAGAAAAAAACCATTTAATACGCGAAGATATTAAAGTTTTGAAAATTTTAAGAAAAATTTTAGTGAGCTGAATTGGCACATCAACTCACATTTTTGAAAAGTTCTGAGCGACAAATTTATGGCTACTCTACTCAACAGCCTAATTTTCATCAATTTCATTTTATCAATTAAAATTTTTATTAATAACTGTGAAGTGCACAGTGGGTAAGTTATAAAGTTTTTTGATGATGACAATTCTTTTCATCCAAATAGTCTTTCCGCCAATTCGGTAACATTCACGTTCTTATATATTTTCAAATAATAGAATGATTATTATAAAATTTTTCATGAATTTGTCGCATAATTTTTCAGTTGAAAATTTTAAAATTCGCCTTTCTTTGCAGGAATCAGAAAACTTGATCGGGTTTTCAGGACTGGACAAACTTTTCAAAGTGGTTACTAAAGATGTGCGTGGTGTTATTTTCGCTTACTTAAGGAGATTGTGGGTGCTTCCAGCAATGTTCTGGGGAGAATTAAGCCCTTTTTAAAACTCAAATATATTTTGTAAGAATTGAGTGGACATCTATATTTTCAATTGCACATTGTTGTCAGTAAAACTAAATGCAAAAAACCTTATTGCTACTTTTTCTCTTCATTGAAGTTTAACTTCATATCCACGTATCCGAAAATTACATAAGGCCGATATTATTTGTCAGAAAAACATCCTCTACAATGTAACCTGTAAAATTTTCTTCAATTCATTTTGATTTGCCGGGATTTATTTTCAAAACGCATATTTTCAAAACGCATATTTTCAAAACGCATTTTTCAAAAAGAGAAAAAAATCGCATGTTTCGTTCGTGAGTTAAATTTTTTGTGTTATATAATGTAGATTTTGCTTATATTTAACTAAAGCAATTTGCTATAGTTAAATATAAGCAAAATCTACATTATTTAACACAAAAAATTTAACTCACGAACGAAACATGCGATTTTTTTCTCTTTTTTATAAATCATTCTCGATTATCTTAGTGAAATTATAGCCTGACAAAATTTAAATAATTTTTGTCAGATTTCTCGCACTCACTATTTTATGACATTTTACTGCACGCTATTATCACATTGATAAGGATAAAAATTTATAAATGAGCAAAAATCTTAACAATTATAATATTGAAATGCCTTCATTTAGTATAACTTATTCCTGTGATTATTATTCTTGTAATTTGAGACTATCCTATGTCTAGAATTATTAATAAATTAATTATTCATGCGAGCAAATCCGATATTCTAGAATGAGTTATTCGATAGTGATAAATTTTTTATTGATTGCAATCAATTTCTCGAATTTGTGACCGTGGTCGACCCACACTGCACCCATAATCCCCTTAACAAGAGTTTTTGAATAAAAACAACAACAAAAATTTGAATTACGTAGATTTTAAAACTAAATTTGCAAAAAAGAGTTTGTAAAGAATTTGCCGAGAATTTGAGTTTTTAAGTTTAATCAAAATTTTTACGTGTGAAAATCTCGCTTAATAAATTTATATGTTGATCCTTTATTTTCTTTAAATATTTTTTGTGTTCCAAATTCCCAAAAACTCAATTTTTCGACAAGAATGTTAAAAACAATTCAAAAATCGGCTTAAGAGTATCCCTGCTCCTACATTTTATGCAGTTTTTATGTCATAAAAATGCACCAAATTAATTTTTTATGTTTCAAACGCATAAAACAACCCAAATGACATGAAAAATTTATTCGAAAATTTTTGCGTTTTTTCGATTTTTCGCTAAGTATTTTTCTCAAAATTATGTTCAACAATAACGTTTGTGTCAATTTGACTACTAAAACCTCAAAATGTTGGGTTGACGTAAGCCAACTTTCTTTTCAGTCTTACCCCAGCTTACTTTTGAGCCTACTGCCAAAAAATCGAAGCACTTTTTTTTCTGGAAATTTTTTCACGTGACCTTGAAAAATTCATATTTTGAGTTTGGCGTCAAAATTAAAGAATAACGGCTCCACAGAAGTTATTTTGTTTTGAGCTTCCTTTTGCAAAAATTTGAGTGAATTTTGAAATATAACCTCGGAGGAGATAGAATTTTCGATGGAAAATGTCAAAAAACGACGGTCTGTTGCATATTCTAGCAAAAATAAAGCACTTATCAACAAAAACGCTTTCACAGAAGTTTTTTATACTAATTATGCAGGTTATATTAAAATTAAGGTTTATTTCAAAATTTAACCTCAGAGGAGATAGAATTTCGGTTTTGGCTTAGGTCTCCCTGTTTCGCAAGATGAAGGCTAGTTCTACAAACTGGCTTATCTGAAGTATATCTTTGAAGCTCTGTTTGGCTGATATTTTATCGATAATATGTCAAATTAGGGGCACGGATACCTTTAAACAATCATTGACTCATTTTTTAAAATAATATTTACTTTTCGAAATAAAAAAATTTTCTGCAAGTTAGATTAACTTTAATTCATATTTGAATCAAATCCGAAAATTATTTGATAGCAAAACATGAATTCGAATAAAAAATATTCAAATTACAACATTTTTTCTGGCCACCTGATGGTGGGATTTTCTTAATAAAAATGGTTTAGTTAATGCTTATAAACCAAGTGACTACATTAATCAGCTTTTCCATGGTTGTATTAGATTTCCGTTTTTTCGTGCGAAACCCTAACTAAAACACTAAAAAAAAAGTGCCCTAGATACAGAGTTTATTTCTTTCCGATCCCTGTTTCTGAGTACAAATACAAAAAGTTGTTTTTGCAATAAAGATCGATCTGCTGAATCTCGAAACGTATTCGTGTAAGCTTTGGCTGATTCATCTGTATCAAATTCGAAGTTTCCGACTATTCGCACATTTTCGTCGTTGAGGCAAGTTATAAAAATGGACTGAATAACGAGTTGGTTAAATAAATTTATAAATAGGAAAAAAAATTGAGTTTAACATGAAAAAAACATCAGAATTCACGTGTTTTACGCCTTTTGACACGTGACTGCTTGTCTCAGTAAAATGAAATATACTTGAATTTCATTTAACTCAACCTGTTCTAGGGCATATTTGCAAGCTTATTTTCTACGCAAGTCAACGAAAAATTCACTCCAAAATATAATAAGGCTGCGCTTTTTAAAAATGATTTAAGTTATGTGGAAGAATGTATTGTCAAAAAAACAGTCCGCCGGACTCCGCCTTCAAACTTTGTACCGTAACTATTATTTATATTATTTTGTAGCTTCATTCTGAACGAATCATTCTGAAAAATAAAAGAACAGTTTTTTTATTTAAAATCAGACTCATGCTGTTTTAGCTTAAGGTTTTTGGGCGGGAGTCAACTCTTTTTTTAATCGGAAAAAAATTTATTTATTTGTGTGCTAACTAATAAGTACTTATATAAGTATTTGCTGTGCTTGTTAAAACCATTAAATCTCTGTCAATAAAGAGTTTATTTTAAAATGAAAAAAAAATTGAAACAATTTCAGATATTTCTGCCAAAAAGGTTTTTAGAAGGCGTACTTAAAAAAATGAGGTTTAAAAAATGATTTACATTTTT
Source organism: Oikopleura vanhoeffeni (assembly GCA_004367855.1). Lineage (NCBI taxonomy): Eukaryota > Metazoa > Chordata > Appendicularia > Copelata > Oikopleuridae > Oikopleura > Oikopleura vanhoeffeni. The sequence goes on from SCLH01000483.1 coordinate 378,903, forward strand.
GAAAATTATGTCATATCAAAAAGTGAGAAATTAGCTTTTACAGGGTTGATCCCCGTTGAACTCCAAAGTAAAAATAGCAAATCATTTGATATATTTGTGAGTTTAGAATCTAAACTTTTGATACAACAAAGATCGGGTAAAAGCTGAGGTTTTTATTATCCGAGTGAAAAGACCATCTTTTAATGACCAGTCACTGAACAATACTCAATTTAAAATTTTTGGAATGAAAAAATTTAAGATAATCATTGCATTGTTATGCTGATAAGGTCAAGGTTGTAAAAAGGATCATCCTCGACTGGATTTTTATCCCCATCCCCGTTTTTTGCTTATTTCTTGCTTAAACCTACGCAAAAAAGAAGGAAACACCCACGAAAAAGCCATCCCTTTTACAACTCTGGATAAAGTAGAATTAAACAGCTAAAATATCAAAACAGTTCAAACGCTTTTTGGTCGCACTGGTCACCAGGGGATAAAAATCCAGTCGAGGATGATCCTTTTTACAACCTTGACCTTATCAGCATAAAAATGCAATGATTATCTTAAATTTTTTCATTCCAAAAATTTTAAATTGAGTATTTTTAGGCGTCAATTTGTGTCAAACTTAAAACTTGTTTTAAACTCTTTAATCTTTGATTATCATAACAAATCGAAAGCTAACATAATTATAATATGTTTTTGAAGAATATATTTACCATTGCCACTCCAGAAATGATAAAAAATACAAGAAGCATTACACGGAAAGGAACACTGGCCACAGTTTCGACTGTTTTTAATATTGATAAATATTTTGAATTCTTGATTCGGGAAGAGTCAGTGTTTCGAAAATTTACAAGCAAAGATTAAACAAAGGGTAAATTTCAGCCACTGGCAGGAATTTGGCTAAAAATCGTCAAATTCCCTTGGGTTTTTGGCGATATTGGGCCGCCCTGTATTGCTTTCATTTTATACTAGCCAAATTATCTGTTCTCATTAAATCGCGTTTTTATCTTATAATTGCTAAGAATAACATCAGCGAATAAGATGACTGCTCGTTCCATAAAGACAACTTATTTGACTCATACAGTCTTTCTAATTTTACTCTTGGCTAAGCCATCTGGGTTATTTGAACGATAAAAAATTCCGATATACAAGCACTCACTCTCAACCCAATTTTGCAGAATCAGCAGATTTCATTGGCTTAAATTTGGGTTCTCAGATTCTGCATTAAGAAATAGTCAAAATCAATATGTTTCTTCATCAATTATATTTGAAAAAACAAATTTTAAATTTTATTGGTAGTTAACTGAAACAAAATTTTATCAATTTTTTTCCGAAACTTTGAAAACCTCTTCCAATGTGATTGTGCCAACAGAATATCTCCGAACTTCATTTTTATTACATATCATGAAAAATAAATTTATATTTCGAATGATTTACTCACTGAAGCATATAGCTAAAAACTCAATTTAATTAAGTTATTATTATTTAATCAAATTAATTATCTAACGAATGATTTTCTTAATAATGGCAATGCATTTATGGCACTTTGTCTGAAACATATACAATATATATTATATATAACTATACACTTAGATTTAGAACTCAAGTTATTGAACAAAATAGATTTCGAGACACAATTTTTGAGTTTTTTTTATTTGCAAACATAGTTGAGGGAGTTATTGTTGTATATAACAAAATTTAACCTGGTAAAAAGGGCCATTAGTCCGAAAGATTGCAACATTTTGAAAGCTTCAGATAAAAATGGTTTATTTATTGATTTTTGTATCTCAGATAAAAGCGTTCATTATTGAATTGATATATATTTTTTGAAGAAGTTGTACGGTATTCAACTGATCTTTTGATGCATGATTACTGACAGCTTGAGGGGGTATGCGACTCTTATTTGACATTTTCTCGTTGAAATATACTGAAAACTAACAGTTTAGAGAAAAACCGTAAAATCTTATTTGTAGATCTATCCTTAATCTTGCGAAAAATACATCACAAATTATTTTTGAATCATTACACCAATAGGTACAGTATCGTAACAAGGTGACATTTCAAAATTTCAAAATCTATCTCCTCCCAAGACGGTATATGATATTACCGTATATCCAATGAGCTCAAATTTTCACAGATCACGTAACGTAGTATATAAATTTTAATCGAGAGCTTTTTTTGATCCGGGCGACTGGACAATTCTAGAACGCAAATAACCGAGCGATTTTTAAAAATTGCAGACTTCAAAAATCATATCTCCTCCGAGGATATGTTTGCAAAAAAGCTCAAATTTTTTATCAAAGTATTCCCAGAAAATTTTAAAAAGATAATGGAAGAAGTTTTTTTGCAATTTCGAGCTAGAACTCGAAATATGATTTTTTTGGTCATTTTCCGAAAAAAAAAAAAAGTGCTTCGATTTTTTTCGAAAGTAGGCTCAAAAAGAAAAGCAGTAAACACTGATGAGAAAGGTTGGCTTACGTCAAGTCGATATTTTGAAGTTTTAGTGCCAAATTTGAGCAAACGTTATTTTTGAACTTCATCTTTCGGAAAATACTTAGAAAAAAATCGAAAAAAGGCGGAAATTTCGAAAAAAATTTTATGATGATTGGGTTCTTAGTACCCTTTTTATCACCCATATCAATTTCGAGCATATTTAATGCTTTTAAGGCCTTTATTAAATCAGAGTCGCAAACCCCCTTAAACAAAATGGGATAGGGTTTTATTATTTTTTTAAAATTTAAAATGATATTAAGGAGGTAGGTGTCCCTTTTTTCACTTTACAATCGCGCCTCAGAACAATTCTAACGCAGAATACTCTGAGGATACTCGTTTGTAGATCTATCGTTCGTCTAACGATTACACATCTCAAAACCAACATTCTTACATCACACCACAAGGTGGTGATCCTACTTTATATCACTAAACGATTTTTTGAAAATCTATCTTCTTTTAAACTCACATACAAAGCATCTCCAAAATTTAACAAAGTAGCGGAAAAATGAGAACAAAAATGTGATTGGAAGGACTGTTTCCAGATTTTCGCATTTTTTTTCTAGAATGCTGATTTTACTAGTTTTTCGACTTCAAACTCTATCTTCTTTTCAACGAATGTTTAGAATAAAGCCGTCTTTTGACAAAGGTAAAATCAACCTAGTAGATATGTCAATGTGATCGGAAGGAATTTTTGATTTATATTCTAGAATTTTAGAAAATTTATTTTTAGTTAACCGGAAATAAAAAGTACGAAAAAAAGTTTGTCTGATCAGAACAAAAGTACAACCAAATTAAAGCTGAGAGTTTACTGATCAAATATGTTCTTACAGCTAATCGAAATTTCGAACTAATCAGCGTCAAATTCGCTAAAAAAGCTTTAAAAATATTCGAATTTTGAAAATTTTAGATTGTTTTCTAGATTATTTTGAAAAAAAAAATAATTGTCACCACGAGATTCATTGAGTTGTCATCCGAGTTGTTTATTTCTGTCTTATAAACTGTCTTATTTAACTGTCTGTATTCCCTTATTATAACTGTCTCGCGTATATAAACAATATACGCGAACCATTTTCAGTCATTATAATTTAGAGATGTTAAATATATGTTATACCCCCTAATCCGTGTTGATATTACTTTAGTGGAGCCCTTGGGAAATTTTAGAACACCCTTAAATCACAGGGAAACCTTGATTACTTTTTTTGTTAATTAATTTTAGATTAAAAAAATGGAATTTAAATTAATTATTTAAGATCAAAGTTCATTAAAATGAATTAAGTGGAGAGTTAATCACTAACTCACTGTATAAAATACAGATTTTTATTATGAATATGGAAAATTAAGAAAAAAATGAGATGATGAGGAAAGTAGAGGAAGTTCATTTTTGGCCAATGAACGAGCCGTATTTTTTATCCGAATTTCCTGCGTACTTTAAAAGTACGGTAGATATTAAAAAAAGGTTAAACTCCCGGATAAGTTCAACCTGTAGTGCGTTTTATTTAAATGGTTTTCTTATGAAAATATGGAAAATAACCAGCATTTAGGTACTCGTTTTATTTTTACACATGAACCAAAAACCACTTTTTATGGTTTCATACATATTTTGTATGAATTAAGGGTATCCCGGTCCCTAAATTGACATATTCTCGATAAATATTAGCCAAACAGAGCT
>SCLH01000484.1:0-39753 GCA_004367855.1 Oikopleura vanhoeffeni
TTGAAGATAAAAAATAAAATAAAAACAGTTTACATTTTTTTTCTTTCAAAAGTCACTCCGAAAAAATGTACCAATCTGCCACATGGCTGCTACCCCTTTAAAGTTGATGTCATATCTAAGAAGATGGTTTTTAATTTTAAAATTTATTTCACTTTACAGCTATTATATGGTTAATTGTTTTTTTGGGAGTAGACAATTCGTGTAATTTGGGACACATGGCTATAACTATGCAGAATGAGTTTGAAATACATGTTTGTTCGAGCTGCTATATTCAGGAAAGGGCGTCCGTGCAGATTTTGCTGATCGGATCGGGAATTTCTGCTGACTTAGATCTGAGCTGAAAAAAAGGTAATTGGATCGGCCTGTAAGCTTGATTTGAATTTCAGATCGTCCTTCTGATAAAATGTGATGCTCAAAATACCGTTTTAGTGAAATCTTTATCTGACACGAAGAATACTCGCAATTGCTTTTAGTTTGGCTTTTTAGCGCTTACATAATCCGATTCGATCACATATTCTATCACACCGGACGTGAAACGTGATCGGATCGGGAACACAATTCAAAATTTGGTGATCGGAGCCGAAAAAACGAGGGGTTTCAATTGCGATCGGTTCGGATGGAAAAAAAAGATCAGATAATTTGATCGGATCCACTCGTTTTTTCAGTGCAGATATTTAAGCTCGGTGTACAATGGGCACTGTCAATTCCTGATAATTTAATTGATTGTAAGGCCTGGACTCCAATAAATTGATTATGAATATTCAAAATATTTATTTTAAGGTTTGAATTGTTACCTTGTTTTTTCGATGAAAACAATAAATTGAATTCAGCGCAGAATTTCGACAACGTTTCGCTGATTTTGAAAGAGTTTTGAGAAAAACAGTAACCAAGAGAAGTTATAATTGAAACGTCAGTAAAATAATAATCTCATAAGCGATCAAACTTGATAATGCAATTAAGATTGATTTTTATTCATAGTTTGTGTACGAAATAAATTATTTATTTTGTAAATGAATTTATTTTGTAAATGAATTGAAAGTAAAATTTAACATAAATGCAGTTCTACCAAAAAGATTGATCTTCAGGAATTTGAAAATCGGTTGACAATTCTGGAGAATATGTCTGAAAGACATTAACAGTACAAAATTTCAGAAAATATGAAATACAGAATGACGGATTTGCAGTCATTATGTTGAACTAATAACCACTGTCAAATATTTCAGAATTTCTTGGTGTCCCGTAAAAATTTGCGATACTGCAGTTTTTGCCAAATCGATTTTTTCAATTTTCGGACAATTTCATCTGTGCCGGCTACTAGGTTTTTGTACTAACTATAAATTTTCCATATTTCCTGAAAGTCACCTTCAAATTATACTTTCTGTATGTTCAAATATTTTTTATGAGAGATTTAATAAGACAATTTCATTTATTCTTAATTTTTAAATATATTTTTATCAGAGCATTAACAATTCCATACAAAATGAAATTCATTTAATTAATTATTCTTATATATTTTTATAATAATTTTATTTTCAAACCTGTGTATTAGTATATAATATATAGTACAAGCGATAATATAAACAAGTAAACATGCCCTATTATTGCAGCGGCGCCCTACCAACAGGGGGCGCCAGTGTGGGTAATGTAATGTAGGAGTCAAATGGATGGACGCTCTCAGTCAGCGATCCGTACGTTTTTTTTTGCCCAATTTCGAGTAAACTGCCGATGAAACAACGAGAGCCTTCTGTTAACGAACTGATCTTAACTTCCAAATTATCGTTTTTTAATCCAGTTTACCGGTTTGGCTTAGATTATTTTTCGTGTAAACGAACTTAAACCGTCATTTTAAAACAATATAAACCTCATTTTGTCATACAGGCACGTTAAACAAACAAGTTGCCAAAACCAATTTTTCGTAATTATTCAAGGGGATCCCACGGGGGCAATATAAGGGTGTTACAGCAAATTGTTAAAGCAAATCACATAACTCAAATGGCTCATTTGCAGTAACACCCCTGGCAATATCTCGATTCGAGATTCTCGAAACTCATAACTATAAGAAATTTTGAATTTGGAAAAATTTTTTCTTTAGAATTAAACCAAATTTATATATTTTTTCAACGTTTTTTTAAAGTGAACTGTTTCGCGTGATCTTTTGTGAGTCTTCGCTCTACTCACTCATAAGATAGTGTTGTTCAGTAAAAAAATCTGATTTCCTCCGCTTAGAAAAATTTATATCATCGACCCAGTGCTAAAACACTCATTTATTTGAGAATTTCGTTAAATATCATGAAAAATGAAAACCCGGCTCGCTAAGTTTTTCAGCTGGAAAATAACAGTTAAAGATGTAGCTATCTCAAAAATAGAAAAAACGATATTTTTGGTCGAAACAACCAACCGATACGGGCAGAATCAAAACCTGATCCAACTTCTTCTGGACATTTCAAAGTAATTTCTCCCGGAATCCGAAGTTTGCAGTTGATACAAGTTTAAGTTAGATCGGGGCTCACTATTGAAAATCAATCAATATTTTTTGAACACGTCTGTATGAGTAAACTGCCGTATTGAAATTCAGCAAGCTGCGTGTACAGTTCTTTGTGGTTCGTTGCCAGAAGTCGTTTTATTCTGTAATTTTAAGTTTGAATTTGTCATTTCAGATGTTTTTCGGCATTTAAGATAACTGTAATAAAAAAAAAGTTGGCATGTGTGGGTTCTAAAATGAAAAATCCTGAATCACGGTTATAAATGAATTTACTATTTAAACAAACCAAATCGAAATAGTGAGAAAACACCGCAGCGGGAGCCCCTGGAGGTGGAGGGCGCCAGGGGGTCAAACGGCCTTTTTGCTCTGTGTGACACTTTCTGAAAATGGTCCATATTTTAATGCTAAATTAGCCTATTAATTTTGATACCTATTCTTCTAAACAAATAAAAATTTAAGATTTTATATCGTTTTTTACAATAAATATACTGAGAAAAAAGCCAGAGTTTTGAACGAAAAAGACGAAAGAAGAAAAACAAAAATCGACAGGTTCGCACAGCGAGAAAAATACGAAATAGTATTTCTGACGAAAACGAAAATTTTAACGCAGAAGAAATTTAAATAATAATTTATTTTTTGAAATCCAAAATTACTGATTTTAGAATGATTTTTATTTAATATTTATGGGTTTCACTTTTAAAAAATAAGATCAAATTAAGCTCCGTAACAAAAATTTTGCTCATCGTCAATTATTTATATTATCACAAAACAGTGTTAGTAAAGTAGATTGCACCGTCGATAATTTGTAATGAAGTCAGTTTTTGTGACGAATATATCGTGTAATTGATTTTGCATGAAAATATTTCACATTTTATCGTTTAATTTCGAAATCTCGTGAAAACACAAAATTGTCCGTAAATTCCAAAAGTCAATGTCGTCACAATAAACCATCGTCAATTTTTTTTTTCAAATGTTCTCTCATTTCGTAAATCCGCATTTACAAGCAAAAGCTTATGTACAACGACTTTTTACGTCACAAGAACACTATCTTGAGAAAGAGCCTTAATTTCACAGATACTGTTCGAAAGACTTTCAAATAATTTTGCAGAAGAAAATGTTCAATCAATCTTATAAGCGCGTCGTAATAACCGGAGCATCTAATCGGATTAGAAAAAAAGCGTAAATCGGTTCCTTATCCGTTTAAAAAAATAAATTTCACAAGAATTACAGATGAAAAATTATGTAATTCGCAGAACAAATTTTTTCGATTAGCGGCCCCTAATATGATAAAAACAATAAACACATTTTGGCGCTTCTTCAATTCATAATAGACTTTTTGTTTACTAATATTTCAGAATTTCTGATAGAAACAATTTCAGAATTACTAGTAAACAAAAAGCGTATTATGAAACGAAGAAATCAAGTATTTTTCGAAATTTGTTTATAATTTAGTCATTTTTAGGATCCCCTGATCAGGGGATTAATCAAAACAATTCTCTCCTGCAAATGACATTATGTTTTATTTGTACTTTTTGTAAACATTGAAAATGAGGGGTGAAGATTTTTCTCGAAGTAAAATTATATGGTATTTTCAAATTAGTTTATCTCACAATAAATGCCTTCGAATTGAGTATTTTAGGCATCACACGTAAAGAACTTTGATTCCTGAGAGTTTTGAAATTTTCATGCAAAAAATTAGTTTGAAGTTCAAAATATGCGTATAAAAAATTGAAAAGTATTTTTTTGTCAATCTAGAATCAACGCTAAAAATATTATGGAGAAGGGCTTAATTATTTGAATTGTTATTTAAGTCGTCTGTAAATTGAATTCAGAAACAATATCAGAAGATTTTACACCGCTTTTTTTTTCGACACTCAAGTAATTTATGAAACGAAGTGATACGTCTCAAGCAAAGGTCAAGCTCAAATTTCTAAGGATGAAAGGAATTAAGATTATCGTTCCAAAACATAAATTTTCACCGCGTATTTAACTACCGTTATAATCGTGGAAATTCAAGGTCAAAAATTTGTTAGTCTTAAAAACTGTGGTGAATTGTTGCCAAAATACCAGTCTAAACCGAGGTATAAACAGCTATTTTTTCTAAATAATCACTCTGATTTGATTGAAAGGTCAGTGGTTAGGGATTTCAATGTTATTTTGTGTATTTTAAAGGTTGATTTAGCATTTTTTGATTTATCCAAAATATTGGATGAAGCAAATCTTATTCTGATTAACTGATTCTTGGCCAATTGCAAATCAGTTAACGGAACGATTTGATTGGTCAATGAATTTTTAAACAAATCTAGTTGAAAATTGACGGTAATAGATATATAAAAAACTCGACTTAGCTAGATAATTCAAAGCCTAGCTATATTCTGGACCGTCCGTTTTATTCGGTCGTATTAGGTTGATCTGGTTGTAAGCTTTATTGTTAAAAATGCATTGTATTAGAACTCTACCAAAGTTAATCCACTCTTTATAAATTCAAAGCTCTTCGAAATTTTGATACCTCGGTGTCCTTACAAGCCTATTTAAATAATGTCCTTGTACTTTGGAGTACTTATACTAGAGATTTTTTTTTTGCTAATCGTTCCGTCGGATCAGTTTAGAAGAGCTTGTACGTAAAAAACTTCCGTGCGTGAACACACAAAAACTGTTCGAATCTATCCCAAATTTTTTGTCATTTCTTATTGGTAATCGATGGATGTAAATCTATTAAACATACTTTGGAGTTTTTTTGACAAGTGGTATATATTTCTAAGAAACTTGGTACTTTATACAATGAGCTTTTTGAAGGTTAAATATTGATTTTCATAAAATTTGTCCTGAACCACACTTTCCACCAGTCACCTACTCAGGATTTATAACGTATTTTGATTGGTTGACTTTCATACGGTAGTATGATTTTCAGTGCATTTAATTGATCAAAAATCATATTAAATTTTTGCCTAACTTAATGTCTGTATCAAAAAACTTCCAATCAAAATGAAGCATTGAATGCTGATTTTGGTGGCTGGCAGATAGTGTGGTTAAGAAATTTGTTGGTGTAGAATGTTGGGATTGCTTGGAAAATAGCCCTCTCCTCCAGTTAGACTGGAAGGGTCGATAACGGGCAGATAAGAATAAATCAGAAAAAAATACTGGAGACTAAAACCCTCTCTATCAGGCTTGTAAAAGGGAAGGGGAAGAAAGGGGAAGGGAACGTTCCCCTCTTCCCTTCCCCGGGAAGGGGAAGGGAACACCATCAGGGGAAGAAGGGGAAGGAAATCATAGGGGAAAGGGGAGGGAATGGGGATGAGGTCAAAGGGAACAGGGAAATGGGAACGGACACGCAAAAAAGGGAAAGGGAGGGGGAATAGCCAACAGTGGGGGAACGTTCACCTTTCCAAGCCTGCTCTCTATCAATTGCAAGTAATTTTTGATTCTGGTGAAGGATCGCTCACAAGTGCCGTACTGAAAAACCGGTTAAAATATGTTCTCAATTCCAAAAGTGGTTAATTTTCGGTCAATTTTGCTTTAAATTGAATCAAACAAAAAAATTTTGTGAAAAAACTATGTCTTCGAATAGTAAATGAGCCGTCCAGTTTATAAAAACTCATTCGGTTTTTTGGCGGTGAAAATAAAATTCAGAAAATCTGTTAAAGCTCGGTCAATTTTGTTTCAAATTGAATAAAACAGACCATTTATGAAACGTATGATAATTTTCGGATATATGTTGCCGAGCTCGTCGAAAAAGTTATTCTCTGTTGGTTTTTATACATGAAAATACGTTAATTTGATATAATTTCATTGTTGGTGGTGAGTGTCTTGTGTTTGCTCAGCCCACGCCTTCGTCCACGCTCTAGAAAAGAACAAATCAGATAATCTCGTTTTATTATTTTTATTGGGAGAACGATCTAAACATTTATATTACCTATTTTTTTCCACTCATGAATTCTTTACACTCACAACCCCCTTAAGGGTCAATTTCAATTTCTACTGGATAACTATTTGAAAAAAGGCTTGCATAAATCAGGAATGATTCATTCTGTACTTAAAACTAAATTTGAATTTTTTTATTCGTGTAAGAACCAAATTAAATATTTTAGCTATAATTCAGCTTTATCAACCGGAATAGGTGGTCATGTAAGATAAAAAGGGCAGCAAAATCCCCCTATGTTCAATTGAGGTTTAGTTCGATTAATACCGTAGTTACTCGCATATTATATTTTGGACATGAACGATAAGCGTAAGATATTGATTATATTTTTGCAACAATGTATAACTGACATTCTTGAAAGATAAGAGAGTTATATGGCAATTGATTACATAATAAAATAATTTTCAGTTTGGAACTATTGATTTCTGAAAAAAATGAAAATTATTCTGATTTATTAAATTACCAGCATGATCAAATAATGCTCTTACATCAATATATGCTAAAATTAGTTATTGCCTTCAAATATATTATTATGTTTAAATCATTGATTTTTGTTTTTCATTATCAGTTCACAATAATAAGGAATGAATAATTGGGTTGAAAAAAGTAATTTTGTTTATTTTGAACGCATAGTTTTGCTCAATGATTTTTTTTGCTTGTTAATTGCACTATCAAAAAAAATATTTCTTAACTCTAAGCAACTGTTTCGAATAAATTAATTGTCACGCTAACAATTAAAGTACTGGTTGGTTCAGAACCTGCAGTTATCAGATTTTGTAAATAAGATGAAAAAATTTGATTTCAAAATTTTCGTATAAATTCGCACTGAGATATTTTTGCGTAAATTCAACTAAAAAAAATAATTCAATCAGGTTTTATTTTGAAATGTCAGGAAAATGGGATCAAATTTCTAAGTAAATCCTTGATTTTTGTACCACATTTTTAATTGACTAAATATTTTTAGAACACTAAAGCTTGTGATTCCATCATTTTGTTCGCAGGTGTTATTAAGGCCATTAGATGACTGGAGCTGATTATGCTGTTAATGTGAGATTAATCAGGTTCTAAAAACAACATCCCAAATGAGCTTTATGACTTTCTGTTTACTTGAGACGATAATCGCCAGGTGCTTAGCCCTCTAATAACATCGTAATTTCAACCCCTCTTCTTTCGGTTGAGAAAACTTGAGAGGACAAGCAAAACACCGAGTAAAAACTTAAGGGACAATCACAGCCGATAACGTTCTAAACAAAATAAGAAAAATGGAACATGCGGTATTTTACGTATCGATTCTCATGATCTATTAAAAGAAAATTAAGTTGGAGTGTAAACACTTCACAGATCACTTGCATGATGATTCGAGGATATTTATGCAATAGAAAATTAACCAAGCAGCGATTTTGAATGATTAGCTGTTTTATAACTTCTTAGAAATAACGTTGGGTTGAAATCGGTTTTGCTGCTTTTCCATATGTTTGAGGTCAAATTTGATGGGAAACAATTTGCTAAAATAACTGATCATCTTCGTTTATTAAGGGAATTGTTATTTGACTCCAATATTTTTTCTCCAATAATTTGTATTATTTAATTTGATTAAAATAATAATTTAGTGAAGCAACATAAGAGTCAAATTTTCATCATTTTATGTATTCTTTAAAATTTTGTATAGCATGTTTAATTTTTAAATATGACCCTCGAGTTTTTAAAATTTGATTAAATACAATTTTTGAGTGAAGCAACATTGGAGTCAAATTACAATAATTCTTGAAAATTTTAACGAAATTCAATTTGATTTTTTTGTTTCTTGCCTAAAAAATTGAATTATTCACAATTATGTACATCTTTGGGGTCATATTTAGATATATAATATCGAATCTGAAACTTTTGAACAATTGGTTACAAATATATGGCCAATATGATATTGGTTTTGAAGTGATTACATTCTTTTTATAACGAATAAAAAATGTTTTAACAAAATAATTTGCTAGATCTTAACCTGTATTTGGCCTCATACAAATTTAATTTCAACAATTTAACCATTAATTGATTAGATTTTTGAGAACCGACAAATTTACTTAGAAATTTTTTTTGTGAGCAGTTGACATTATTGTGGTATTATGAACTGCGTTAAAAGCTTCCCTCTTAATTTGAAACGTTTCATCCTCTCCTGGAATTTTGCTACATCTAATTATTTTTTTGGTAATTTGAACATTTTTTTCGATTATGTCCTATGTTTTTTGGTATGTTTCATGGTATTATTTGATGTATGTTTTATTACTTATTCTCTAATTAAATGAATTCTCAGAAATTATTAAATTTGAACTTAACTGTTTTGAATGGCATGTCATACATTGATTATATCATTCAAATTTAAATTATATTTTCAATCCATACTATTGATAATACCTATAAAAATTTTCTAATGAGATCAATCAATTTTTATTCATTATTCCAAGTTTTCTCTGCCAACACAAATTTTCTGGAAATTCTAGGTTTCGAATATTTGAAGTCTTGAAACTTACAAATTTTTTTTTCAAAAACCGGACAGATGCTGATGCGAAACGTTTTATAATAAATTTCCAAAAAAGATTATTTTATTGCTTATATTCATAATTTAACAATATAATTTATTGCTGATTTATGGCTTTTGAAGAGAGTCTGCCAAAATTAACATCTCCAGTTAGTATGATATGAATTAAAATAACAAAACTGTCCAATTTAATAAAAAATTTTATAATTTTAACAAAATTAATCATATTATTAATTTTTTTAATAAAAAAGTGTAACATATGTTTCGTTTTATCGACTAGTTTCAAATTATTTATTCATTCTTAAAATTATTTTTTAAGTGATATTTTTCAATTTTCAAGTTCATTATAAAAAGTATGAATTTTTTTATTTCCAAGAAACAAATTGCTAGAGCTCGAGATTGAAATGAAAGGAACAAAAACATTATAATATAATTTTTCAATTCAAAAATTGTTTTTATTCAACGTTTCGGTTTATTCCATTTTCAAGAGTGAGAAATAAAAGAATTTTAGATGCACAAAAAGTATTTATCGGTACGATTATTTAGGACTGCGCTCATCGGCCATTAACTAAATAAATCTAGAGAGAGAATCAATGTATTAAAATATACCCTTAGTGATAATGAGTCATTAATAATGACTCATTATACATGTACTAACCATATTTTTATCATAAATTGCCTAAGTGATTATTTATTCAATACAAATTCACTTAATTTTATCTCAACCTGGTCAATTTAGAGTTAACTGCTTAATTTTAATGACAAATTAATAGAATTATGAGTTGAAAGCTTGATTTTATTAACGTGAAGCATGCCAAAAACTGAAATTACGATATAATTAAAAGGTCTCGGTATTTATGTTTTTCCTAATAAGCATCATGTTTTCTATTAAGTCCGTTTCTTCTGAAATACTAATAATCACCAAATCTGCAGGACCTTATCCGCTCCTCAATGTCAACTATTTTTAGATCAAACAAACTTTTCGGAATCGGGCTTTTCGAGGTTTTTTCAAAAGGTTTTCCAAAAACAATTTGTTAATGCTCACCAAAGCACTATTGCTACCCTCAACAAAGGCAAATCCTGTTCAAGTGAATCTGGCGGAAACTGACCACGGTTAACCACGGTTACCTTTTCTACTGGTAAACTCTGTAGCCACAGTCAATTTTTAAGCAAATGTCAAGTCACGTAGCTTTATTGTGAAATAAACATCCGAAACATGAAAAGTCAAGTTTTCGCGTTTGAGGTCATTCTATGAGAGAAATGGCAAATTTGTTTCTGGTGATGACGGATGTTTTTAAATTAATTTTATACTAAGGGAATCTTCAGGGGTATTTCTTGGTTTTTCGAAACGTGAAATTCCTATCACACCGGAAACTACGGCATTTATATTCGAAATAAAATGTTTTTTTTGTATTTTACGATTAATATTCCTCTTTTACACTTTGCTTCAGATCTCGGCCCTGTGTGGTACCGTAGTGCAAAATTCAATGTTTGTGAGCTAGTTTGGTCAGTTTTTACCACAAAGCGCCGAAATCTTGAGTAAAGTGTGAAAGGGGGATATAACTGCTTATCGTTTATGGTCGATAATTTTAGACTTCAAAATAGTATCTTATCTGTAATAACACTATCTACTTCTCACTTTGAATACCTAAGATATTAAAAGGCTGATTCAAACCGAAAACCTACATTTTGCCTATAAACACCTCGAATCTTGCTTTTATTTCGAAAAATTATATTTTTAAGCATTTCGACTGATTCTTATATTCTTATTTGAACAATGTTGATCGGTTTTTTGGATACAAAACGATTAAACTAATATTTATCATAAAATAGATTTATTTCACGTAAAATTCTTAAATTTTTTGGATTATTTTAAGCCGAACCGTCATCAAAACGTTGTACATTTATTTAATACCTACCAATTTTAGTTATGAAAACACCAAGATCGCTATTTTGAGGTCTAGCTATGTATTTATAAAGTTGTTTAACATTTATTTTAAGCCTAAATTGATGAAAATTATTGCGTAATTTTTTTTATATAAATCGGTTTTATTACCGTTATAAGTGTATGAAAGTAATTCATTCTAAATTTCAAAATCAATAAAATTTTTTAAATGAAATTTGAAAAGGCGTTAGTTTAAATTTTTATTAGATTTCCAAACAGATACATTATATGTTTTCCTGGTATTCGAACTCGAGACCGCTGTATCTAGTTCTGTTAAGAAATCGTCACAGACGGTTTTGGAGAACATATTGATCAAAATCAATAATTGGATATTTTCAGTGTTGCAATAGGCTGTTATGCACTCAAACCTTAGCCGGAAACTATCCTTGAATATACGGGATCAAATTTCATTAAAAATGAGCATCTTGGCTAAAAATTAAAAGGCACGTTTGGCACGTATTTACTATAGCCAATCAAAAACTGAAATGTGCGGTTTAATTCGGAAAATAATTTGTCGCAGCATTTGATAATGCAATTAATCTGACTGATATGATTTCGTTATTAAAGGATTTACTTATATTTATTAGATACATTGTTGGACAGTCAAAAACAAACTTTCCATAAAAATTCGCTAATATACGCTTTTTTGTTCGCAAAGTTTAACTGTTTTAGGCCCCTATATACAGTTTGTCTAAAACATGCGAAAAAAAATGATTCGGGTCATATAACGGAGAATCGTCCATAATTTGGTTAGAATTCTCCCGGTTTTTCCTAAAATTTTCCCGCGTAAAAATAAGACATACTGTAAAAAAATATGTTGTGGATCATGACATCGACAGGTTACAAAAATTTGAAAAAAAACGTTATTTTGAGTGAATTGTAATACAAGTATAATCAAAACAGTTTATTCTTTTGAAAAAATTCTTGTGTAAGACATAATTCACGATCTCTTCTGCATAATAAACCACAAAATTCAAAACCACTGAATTGACAAGCTGTGATTATTATGATTATTCGAAATATTAATTTTTGTTAACCTCAAATTTCTTGTGAAAATATAATAAATATAAGTTATATTGTTCCGGGTGCATCAACATAAATATACAATTTTTCATCAAGAATAGACTATTCTGAATCGATAAATTTCTTTTAAAAAACTTTTAAAAAATTTTCCGATGTTAAGGTGAATTACTGGCTGTGACAATATACCCTAAATATTCAATATCGATAAAGTTGCGTGAGTGTTTAAGGTTTTTATACAAAATACTTTGAGTGCTGCATGAATGACGTTATATTTTGGTATAAAATTTCACAAATTCACTTTTTTTCATTTTATTTGATCGTGTTTGGTGGAGTAGTTATTTTTTCACATTTTGGTATTTTTCTTGATTTAAACTTATTTTCAATCAATTTACTCGTTAAAATTTTTCAAACTATGACGTCATTTCGAACGCCAACAAGTTTTCCATTTTTAAAAGAAAATTTTTATATTTGTGTACACATATCGAAAATTATCCCTATTGCGTCGCAATTAAATTGCGGGATTCTTGAATTAAGTCGACAATCGAGTATTGTGATTGTACACTGGCTCAAAGTTATGATGCGTGCTGAGAAAGACGCAATACGGATAATTTTCGATATATCGTCAAACTTTAAAAAAAAATTCCCTTGTAATAAAGCGATATTATAACTGTTTTTGATCATCGTTATCAGTCCGAAATTTAATTTAAATAACTGGTTTTGAAGTGATAACAAAACTTGAAACTTTTTATTTGATAGAATTTTTAGAAGCATTTTTCCATGAAAAGCGTTGCATATTATACAAATGTTTATACCGCAACAATACCGCTTGGTTGATAAAATTTACATTTTTGTGGCGGTTTTGTTCACTTTTATCTAGACATATTTCAAATATTAAAAAAATGTTTCAAAATATGAGGTAAAATTTGTCAAAGGAATCTAAAAAGAAAAGGGGTTCACTATAATAGTTACGAAACTTAAATCTCCAGCCGAGATATTTTTTGTAATTTCGGTTGAACTTCATTTAGATTTCCTACCCCAAGTTTCTTATCAGTAATTATTTTTTGGGAAAGTAAATTATGTATGCATTAGAAGATAGCCAATACGAGAGAAGAAATTTGTAAAAGTGTTTCAGTAAGATAAAACCCTGTTTTCCCGATACTTTTCCAGATAACTGTTTCAAATTAGTTTTTTTAAAAAATTTCACTCAATGACGCAAATTAAAATCCAAACACGCTTTCATTTCTTTAATTTTTCCGAGGTATGTTAACCAAAATGCCTGGTCACGATTTATAAGTTTTTACCAAACACGTTGGTAAACAGAGCGTAATTAATCAGATTTTTGAACGAAAAAGTCTAAATTTACCAACCTTGAAAAATTGATTATGATAGCGGTCGATGAAATTAAAAAAATTATAGGGTTGACTTAGAAAAATCGAAAGAAAAATTATCAAAAAAAATCAGTATCTCGTAATTTTTATTGGTTTTATAAAAATGTTTACATTAGAAAATCTTAAAAGGTTAAGTGACCTAAGTTTTTCTTCAACAATTGCATCGTCAAAAACAATTCTGGTCACTTAAATTTTTCAAGATTTTTTTTTGAGTGATTTTATAAGTTCTCAGTAAAATGATTTTTTTAGCATTGCTCCCAAATAACATTGCTTGCAAAAATCATGATGAAAAATTTCTGGAAACTTTAAAAAATTTCACTCATTGTAGTTTCGACCAAAAAACTTGAATGATCAAATTGCGAAACGTTGTTCATTAAATAAATTATTTTAAAGTTATTTACTATTTTTCAGAATCTAGGCGTCTTAAAGTCAAAATAATATGAAATGTTGCTAAGACTGTAGATGTTTTCTCAAAACATGGGAATGCAAAAAGCGAAACATTGTGAATTAAATAAGTTAATAAATGATTCTTAATTTCAAGTAAACTCGAAGGTAACAAGGAATAGATTCTGGAAATTTGCTTAATAATACATTATTATTCAATTTTCGAGTCATTTTTGATATTCTGGGAGTCTTGAAGTCAAAATATGCATGTTTTCCTTGAAAAAATGTTAATCTGAAATTAAGAATTCTTTTTTCAAACCTAAAATTTATTTCGTCGATAATATTTTATAGTTTTTGATAAACTTTCGTTGCGTGAACATAAATTGCGAAGAAATTTAATAATTTAAAAGAGTTAGTTTTCAGGAATATTTGGAGTTCGGAAACCCTGAACTTGACATTCAAGAGTTTTTTTGTTAATTAAGATGCACCTAATTTGTCGGCGTGAGAAATTAATCAGACTTACCATTTCGATCTAAAAAATGTAAAATGTATTTTAGATGGCGAATTCGTGACCTTTTTTGTCCAACGGGGCGACAAGTATTTTGTTGTCAGAAAGTTCTCGAAAAGTTCTAAAAACTGTTTGTTAATCTCGGAAGAACGGATTTTTTAGGTTCCCATTCCCAAATTTTTTCCAAATTAAGCTCATGAAAGTATTCTTTTCGTAATCATTAATATAAAATTGGCATCAATTGCTGAAATTCAAATCCGTTTTTGAAATTATTTTAAAGTATGATTGAAACTTATCGAAAAACCCTAAAATTCAAGCTAAATTTTGAAAAATATTGTAAAAAATTCATATTTAAAAGCAATTGCTGACAATTTTTGCAATCAATATTTGTGCTGGAAGTCATATTTTTACTGGCCGAAATTTGAAAATAATACAAGGAATTTTGAGCAAAATTTTTTGTGCTATTCTTTCATTATTTAAGGCCTTATAAGGACAGAGCTGCCAGAACGGCATTATTAAGACTTGTTTACTTGACCGAATCATTCGATTTGTAATCCGGTTAACCGTGGTTTATCGGTTCAAAAAAACGGATGGAACGGCTTTTTGAGTTAGATTAACTCAAAAAAATTAACTCGGGCCGAAACGTCCAGGTATCCCATCTGCATAAAATAAAGGTTTCACCACGTTTCATATCACAGCGATAAGTGTAAAATATTCACGGCCAATGATTACGGATGTCATTCGTAATAATTTTTCTCTTCTCGGTTACGGAACAGAAACTAGGCGAGAAAATATTTTAGCATAATGTTAAAATATTTTTATTACTTATCGTTTATAAGCCCTTGGATAGCAGATAGACGAATTAATTCAAACAATAAATAAAATTCTTGAAAATACCGCGTGAATTTCAAAAAGTGTCGAGTCTGTGCATTATTTGTCGAGAGTTGAGTTGATTTAGAGCAAGATATAATGCTTTTATTCAATGATTTCAAATCATCTCAAGTTTTGACGCCACTTGACTCTCACGTGGTACATATGTGACATTTCAAATAACTTTGTTTTTTAATATGCAGGTTTTTTTAAATCGTTGATTTTTGTATCTCAGTTTGAGGGTTCTTATCACAATTTGAGATTTTATCGATGCAATGGATGCTGAGTGAACAAAAAATGCAAAATTTATTATAAAACAATGATAGCCATCTAAACAATTTTTGTTAAAATTTGGCTACTTTGTTAAATTTCAAAGTTCTTTAATAAACTTATCAAAGTTTCATGTCAATTTCAAGTACTGTTTCGAATTATCAAATATTTCTGAAATTGAGTTCACCGCCCTCTTGAACAACCAACAGTGGTTAGAAATTTTTCGAATAGTTAAAACTCATTTTTAAATATATTATATTTTTGTGCCATTAAAATTTTTCAAAGACAAGTCTCGAAGTTCTATAAAAAACCTAAATAAAAGGTTAAAAATAAGGTAAAAATAAGGTTAGATGAAAAGACCCAGCATTATGAAGGGTCTGAACAAGTTGCTCAAAAATAAGGACAAACTCAAAAAAGTTAAGCTTGTAGGATCAACATCTTGTGTTGGGTTTAGAAAGTTTCTGGTACGTTGCAAACATCAAATCTGATTTATTTTATCACCTGTACAGCTTATGGCAAATAAAGCATAGGTATGGTGACAAATTATCAGATTGTACAGTACAATTGTACTTCCACAAATCTTTCGAATAAATAATTAAATTGAATAATTATTGAAAAGAATTGAGGAAAAAGTTTAGAAAAAAAAGTTTTGTGCATTTCAAGTAAATTAACTCGAAAAGCTAAAACCTTATTCGTAAATGTTTTAAAAAATATTTTCCACACTTTCGTTAACCAAAATGTTAAAATTCGGGTTTTCTACTGGTTTTTACTGGTTATTTCGATAACTACGGTACATTTTATTAATTTCAAATTATTGATTTTTGCTATCTTCCCGTTTCATTAAGCGTTATGATTCTGCAATATTTCGGAAAATAGTTATGTCATAAAAATGTGTCGAAAAATTTCGAAAATAATTTTCTTGCAAGAAATCTATTAGTCATAAATTTCGTTCAGCAAGACACATTTCGGCAATTTAGATAATAGTTTTGCACCAAAACACGATGAAAGTTACCGCAAGTCACCAAAAACGTTACCTAATCTGTATATAGAAATAAACAACGAAATAAACGAAACCCTAGAATGGAGACGTTTAACCGGAAACGTGTCCAACGCCAAAACTAATCTCAAATCGCAATAAGTTCAAAGTTCTAAAAAATGTAGATGATTGATTTTGGACGTAGACATTTCCAAAAAACAGCACGGTGGTCAAATTCTTGATTTGTGAACTTTCACTTTTTTGATGAAACATGCCTAGCGATAAATCCTACAGAAACGTAAAATACTCTTTATCGCCACTAGGAGGATGGATTTTTTTCAAATATATCAAATTTTCATTTTCAGGGTCAACTTAAGGGGGTGGCTCACTCTCTCTGCGATTCTCACCGCCACATAGGCATCCCACCTCAAATTCCCGCCCCGAGCGTCGATTCCCACGTGATAAATGGTCATTCGTGAAATCGTAAAAATTGGGTCGACGAAGGCTGTCAAAAATTTTAAGATAATTTTTGGCACTTTCTAGAGGTTGGACAGCCTATCTCAAACATGGAAAATATTTTTTTTCTAATCTTAAAGACTTCATCCCCCCAACACACTCGCTCCTGCCACTACACAACGCATACCCAATGCACAGTCCACCCCACCGCGGTCTTCTCTTCTCCCCGTTCACTTTCTCTGCGCCCGCGCGGGCGCCCCGCAGCTCTCTACACACACGGCCTCACACTTCGCCTCGCACACTCACACACACTCTCACAACTCTCTCGCACATCGCGATATCTACGACTCATTCTAGAGTCATAATTTGTACGAATTATCCCTAAACATGCCACAATATTTTGGCTACGACCTAATTTAATAATTGAAAAAACAAAGTTTTAGCGATGTTAAACAAATCAAGCTTAGTTCTGATTGGTAACAAGAAATCGACCTTACTTTGGAAAAAATGACCTTTCTCTGGGTCAAACATTATTGCCATTCTTTAATATCTTGGTTTAAATTTCATTTTCCTTCAAAATGTCTATTTTTCTGTTCGCAATAGTTTAAAGTGCAAACATTTCAAAATTCTAAGTTTTTATTTAATATCACAGTTTCTTTTTTTCGCAAATTATTAAAAATCAGGTAATAAACTTTTCTCTCGGCCAATAAGGATTACCGATAAATATTCTTATTTGGCTCGAATATTTGTTTCTTCATAACGGTCAATTATAAACCGCATTATTAATTGACCAACCTGATTTTTTTTGAGAAAGTTTTACCGAAAAAGGGATCATTTTACGATCTTGAATCCAGCTATTTTTATTGAAAAATCCAGCAGATTTTTAGTGAAAATTTAAAATTCCGAAGAAGAGGAAATCTATTTAAACCTTACAAAACTATTTTGTGAGTATTCACTTCACCTCAAAACTAACCAAAAATTGATACCTTGAAACCTGAAAAATGCCAGATTTGAAACATCAAGTGTATTTCGGATCATTTGAGTCTATTTTGCATTTGAAAATTATATTTCTAATGAAATTTAACAGTCAAATAAAATTAAACTTTTATGTTATTTCTAATGTATTGTTTCGAAACATGTGGTTCGATGGTTAATTTTCAAAGATAAATCGTAGAATAATTGCACACTAACAGCAAGTTTTGACTGATAAAATCAGCTAAAAATAAAAACACTGATTGATTTAAAAGTAGAAATATTAGACGAGCATTATTGGCGAAAGTATGAGTTTGCGGCTGTCAAGCGTTCAAAGCGGTGATCAGAAACGTATAATTTTAATGTTTTGCAGATGAAAAATATATGGAGAAAGAAAGAAAAATTAATTTTCTGTTGTTACAAACAAAATGAGGAACCCTAAGAGTATGCTTGTGATTTTTCGGGATTATCTACATTATTTTAATGGTCATTTTTTACTAAACAGTTAGAGTTTTGATTAATTAATTACAAAGAAACGTTTTTTTTGACTAAAAATAATTTAAGGAGGTCACTGGTGTAAATCTAACCACTTTTGATTATTAATTAAGATCTTTGTGAACGGTTTGGGATGAAGGGGTAAATAAACCAAACAAATAACTTTTAACCTGAACGACTGGACGCATTCTGAAAATGTCTCTTGATAAAACATTTGTTTCGCTTGCTTATAGTGTGGGTAATTTATGTTTCATTTTTGCCTTCCACTATGCACTAAAATTACATTTAAAGTGATCTGTAAGCTGCAGAATTTCATCTGAATTCAGAAAATTTATTTTAAACTCCCTCACCTTATTTTCAGCCCGATTTTTCTCGTGTACTGCATTTTTTTTATTCTGCAAAAATACTCGATTGGTCAATATTCGAAATACCTGTTTCTGATTGGTTGATTTTTGCGAAATAAAATAGCGCAGTTAACGAGAAAACTCAGGCTATATATATATATAAAAATATTATCAACATTCTGTGATTTTGTTTCTCGGGTTAAAAAAAAACTTGAGATTATTTTTTGAGTAACCAATGACCCCGGCAAAAATTTAGCTGCCATAATAAGAACCATTTCAGTCTAAAAGCCTCTCCTTTTTAATTCTAACGCAAAAATGACATACTGTACCATCAATTGACTCGTTCCAATCATCAATATTTGTTTTAATGTCGAGACTTCGTATAATAAGAGAAAAGTACAAAAACAAATAAATTCTTTTTCCGGTAATATTTCACTCTGATTATGCATGCGCATTTACCGGTACACGGTATTATTTGTAGAAATTCATATATTTACAGTAATTTTTCCTAATTATACATTTAAAATATTTTTCGTATAAAACCTTAATTTTTTTAACAATTTTTGAATTTTGAAAGGTTAAACTAATCATGGTATCATCTTATTGTTTTTTACCAAAAAGGAAATTCCAAAAATCGAGCAGTGAAATTTTACAAATATTTCATGTAAAAAACAAAACATATCAGAGTAAATAATTTAACGTTCATAGCTCTTTAAACAGTACAATTGTGAAATAACCCTGTAGAATAATCAATAAGACTGCAAAAAAATTTATATTATGTTGAGTTTAACATCCCTGATGTTTTTATGCAAATCACGTTCACTTTAGTTTGATTATTTTTTTATCGGACAAACGGGTTAAATCCGATTTTGTGTCTGATCAGAGCGATTCATTAGATCTAAGTATCATGTCGGCATCTAATTAAGTCATTAAAATGGCTCTTGAAAAAATAACTTGCCTTGTATTGAAATTTTGATGTTCAAAATTGAAAAATATAGATTTTAAATTTCGCATTTTCGAAATTTAATATTTAATAAAAATTTGCGAGTAATTTGAAATTAATGTAATTTTATTAATCGAGAAACCATGAAAAGATCTCGAGATTGTTATTGATCAAATTTTAACATTTAAAAAAAATGCATGCCCAAGCGAGCGGTGATTGGCTACCGATAAAATCTTCCTCAAGACCCCTAGTTTGCTTTTAGTTAACAAAATTACACACTGTACACAATAATAATTTGTTGAATAATAATTGTTGAATAATTGTTGAATGAATTTGAATCCGTTATTAGCCGCGGTCTCAACGCATTTTATTTGAACAAATAATAGAATTTATTTAAATCACAACGAACTGCCCAAAATAATTAGCTAAAACATCCGCAGCTTAATATTTATGATGGTGTCACCAAAAACCCAAATATAAAAATATAATATTTCCAGACCCAATTAATAAACTTAAATATAATTGATAGAAATTGAGCAACGTTAATTATAGAAGTTCTCAAAATAGATCATTTTCGAGTTCTGTCAATTTGTTATATACTTAGAAACTAATTTTCTTTGAGACTTTAATAAATAAATCAATGTCGTCATTTTAAGTTTTTTTCGAGAAGCTGGCGAAAATTTGCATCATAACACTAATGCCTTACGTGGTTTTCAAAGGACAAAAATAAATTGCGTCAAATCAAGAAAAACAAATAAATCTTGAAGTGTGCTTTCTCAGAAAATTCACCCATTTTTAAGCTTAATAATGAGTAAGCTAGTTTGAATAAATTAAATTTCTGTGTAAAAAACTATTTTTAAAAATTGATCATCAAAATTTTTAATAATACACCCTCAAGTAAATTAAATGAACGTTTGATTTCTGAAATTTTGTTTGACGAAACGTAAATTTAGCACTTTTATCAAAATTAACGGAATAATAAAATAAACAGAATGATTCATATTTTCTGATATCCTAGGCCCCCACTGTTGCGTTCATATATGAATTAATTTTCGAAGCTCTTATTGGTCAAAGAACTGCTTTCCGATGCTCTTATTTGTCAAATGCACGTCAAACGCGAACGCGAAAATGAAGACCTACTAGGTCTGATCTAGAGACTTTAATCTCTATATCCCGGTTATTGCCCTCTCCCAAAGATTTGGTCGCTCAAAAACACGGGGGTGAGAAAACGACGCTCCATTTGAAAACAAGTCATGCAATTTAGTTTTTTGACAGCTTAAACTGAGCACAATTATCTAATTTATATAAAACTTTAAACTTATTTTCAATAGGACCAATATTTTTATTTATCTTTCTAAGATTACTGAAATTGTTTAATTATGAGTTTTTGTTAAAAACTAGAAAGAAAGCTCTGAGAAAAAAAAAACAATGGTCTGATTCGGACCAATTTTTATTTTGTATTATTCACTAGAAACTTGTGCACAGTTTGAGCTATCTAAGAACCTTATCGGCTTAGTCGTTTTTGAAAATCCCGTTGTTTTCTCACCCCCGTTTTTTTGAGGGACCAAATCTTTGGGAGAGGGCAAAAAAGGGATATATCATTAAACAAAAGTTCAGAAAATTTTTAACACCATAATTTGAATAAGGAAATTCCAATATTAATAAAATGCCAAAAATCAATTTTTTCCTGGAAAATAGAAATAATCAAACAATGAAAATAACATTTTTGAAATCGTTTTCGAGCAACAAATAGACCATTTAAGTTTTCACAAAATAACAATTTTTTTTATCCGTTGAAAATTTCGTGGGTATGTCTTCGCCATTTATCATTAAATTTAAACTTTTTAATAATTCATTTTTTGAGATTTTATAATAATTAAAATTTCATAGGAAATTTTTATTTGTCGATATTTTGGCTTTATGCCATCTTCAGGACACTGAAAAGTAACAAGGTGAACAAAATATATATTGACTTTTTATATTTACCTTGATAAAGGGATATACAATAAATATACTTATTAGAATTCGAAATACAACAAAACAGGTTGTTTTAGGAATCTAGAAATTTTAATGTTTTTTAGAAATAAGGCACCAAAAATTTCACAAAAAAAACATATCCATGCATGTCCGGCATATCTAGACGCACTTAAACAAAAATTTGGTGAGATACCAACTCGCGACACAAAATATTTTTTTGCAGAACGTTTTAGCATTATTGAAAACAATTTATACAACTATTATGATAGAACGCTCATCAAGGCACTTGCAATGACATTTTTCAAACCTCTATTATATGAGCAGATCTCTTATAAGTCTGTTAATTTTATTTAGAAATAAGGCATTCATCTGTGAAATTTTTGGTGCCTTATTTCTGAAAAACATTAAAATTTCTAGAATCCTAAAAAAAAACTGTTTTGTTTTATTTCCAATTCTAATAAGTATATTTATTGTATATTCAAGGTAAATGTAAAAAGTTAATATATATTCTGTTCACCTTGTTATTTTTCAGTGTCCTGAAAATGGCATAAAGCCGAAATATCGACAAATAAAAATTTCTATGAAATTTTAATATTAATTTTTTGTCAAATTATTAAACAGACGTATTGAGTAGTTACAAATGTCACTTTGTCTTCTACGCAATAATATACCAGAAATAATAACTGTTATACATGTTGTACAACGGGTGTCATAAAATGTTTCCACAAAAACATGTAAAGTCTGTTATTTTATCCAGTATTTAAAATAAAACTAAAAGCATCAAAATTATTTAAAAATATGACAAAAATACACGTTTTTATATACATCATATTTTCGAAACGATTTAAGGCTGATTTTTATTTATACTTAGAATAAATCAAACGATCGAAAAAGCTTTGAAATTTTTTTTTGAAAATTGAAAAAACCTGAATGAGATTTATGAACAAAAGTCTGCGGGTTATACTTATAATTTGTAACTATGTCAGAATCTGACAGTCAAAAGGTTTCTTTTATTGCGCAATTTATCTATAGCTTATTTCGTGCATTTTTGTACTGTTAGCAATGCAGAAAAAACGGTAAATACGAAACCTTGAGTTTCCACCCGTATTCTAGAATGTTCCATACCCTCAGTCTTCTAATCGTCTCACAATCACGATCGAGCGTTTAAATTATTTTTTTCCTCATTTATCACGTGATTCTAATAGCAAATTAATTGAATGAAAGATTTTGCGGAGAATTGCGGGAAAACTTTCTCGCATGTGGTTGGCTGCCAATTTTTACGGTGACCACCCCTTCCTTCTCACTTTAATGACGCACTTGTATCATCAAAAAACTAAAGCCCCGACAGTGTATCGTATGAGCCATTTACTCGCACAAAACACAATAATTTCATTCAATTACCCTTTGCAATTATTAAATTTGTGTAATTAAAAATAACTGACAAAAATTGACTTAAAATTACTTAAAAACGGTCCAACAAAGTTAAATAAGTACTATTAGTTTATTTGTATGTGAAAATGAGTCACTTACCTAAAAAGCCTTAACATTTCTTCATAACTAATTGACATTCAAAAGGCGCATTATAAGCACACTTTGACAAAAGACATTATTTCAAGAAAAAACGGTTCAACAGGTTTTGTTTTATTGCTCAATACAAAATCTTGCAACATCCCTTAATCTCTTAAAGACGCTTAACTGTCTCAAATATGAGAAAATATAAAATTCTATCTATTTCCGAAACAATTAACGTTCAAAATCACAAAGAAAGGCTCTAACCAGGCTTTTTCAGATCCTGTTTGTGGTTTAATTTTGCATTGTTACTTTCTAGTTATTTCGATTTTTGCATTTTTGTGACATAACGAAAAACCATGAAGAATCTGAGTTTGAAAATGATGAAAAAACATCGTTCGATCTACATTTTCGGACAACAGATTACCCTAGTGATAATAACTGGTCTTGATGCATTTGTGACACATTTTTGCATCATGTTTCACTTTCATTGATCATTTTTGTCTATTTTAAGACTATTAAATATCGCAATTTTATTAAAATATTAAATAAAGAATCCGGACACGTTTTATGATGCATGCTCCTAGGCGTGATATGGTGCTTTCCTATCAATGTTAAAAACCTTTGTGCTGTTCACACCAGCAAATCACTGAATCGCCTTTGGCACCACCTGTGGTAATCTGCGACCCATATTTGGTAATACCGTTTTAACAAATGATGGTTGCGCATCTTTTGCATATACACAAGTCACGTGTATATATCACAAGTCACGACATTTTGGGCATCTCCATTTCCGGTGCTACACCACGTTGAAATTTTTGGTTAAAAAATGGAAATTGTTCATATGGATCAAAAACCCGGAAAAAATACTTTCGATGAAAAATTCGGATATGCAATTGCCTTTATTTTGAAAAGGCTAAAAAAACAATTTTTGAGCACCTCACACAGCGCCACCGAATGGTCGGAGCGGGAAACTTTTTCAATTTAAATTTTCGGCGCCAAAAACCCTTTTTTAGGACCTTTTTATCGAGTAGCTATTTTTTGCTTGGGAGCCCTAGATATGGTGTGGTATTTTGTCGGATGTGTAGATTATTGCCTTGATATTGCGTCATCGACTTCCATTATTTTTAATTGTTTCAACTTTTCTGGATTTCGATTATAATTTTTGGTGAATTTAATTAGATTTTTTTTCTCCTAAATCAATTATGTGTTTTCAATTTGGTTGACATTTCTCTCTCATTTACCTTTCAAAAAATATGGAATATTCGGAATACGGAATGTTAATTATTTGATGAGTTAATCATCACTACAGGGTGTAAGGGTAACACCCTGTATAACACCTGTGTAACACCCTGTATAATTTTTTTTAATTTCTTGAATTTGATTACGTAAAATGTTGAAATTGCCACACACGTGACATGGCTCATTCAGTGAAATTCAGCCAATTTCTTCCTTGAATCAAAATTGATCTTTTTTGTTGATACTTATTAGCGGCGAAATTATCTTCGAAAATATGTCAAAAAAGTGTCGTTTAAAATTTATGTATAGTGTTAATTATTTGTCCAAGAGAAGGCTGTCGAGATTGAGCTAATGAGCGTTGGTGTCTAGAGTCTAGCCGCTAGACAGTAAAAATTTACTATCTTTTGGCTAAGATTTTGTCCGTCTAGCCACGGAAAGAAAAATGTGACAATTCCAAAAAACTCAGGCTGTAGTTTCATTCATGAGAGTGAGATTTGTTAATGATCACTTCTACCTAGAACTTAATACATTCTTCTGCCCAAAAAGCGTTCTATACAATAGAAAAAATAGTTTTTGTATTTAGAATTTCTTTCAAAAAACATGAAAAATTCAGAATGACGGTCATTCAATGACCTGCAAATTCTAAATAAATCAAAATGTTCACATGGGATCAGCCCCCCAACGCCAACAGTGAAAGGTTCTCTCAAATATAAACAAAAATTATAAAAATATATTCAACAGAATTACTAAAAATGGCAAACGTCAAATTTGAACATTCCTGACTTTTTTTCTCAAAACTAAATTGCAAAAGATGCTTTATGTATAAGCCAAAAAAATCTTGAATATTTTAAGGAACCACAAATATTTACGTGTTTTTTAAATTAGCAAATGGAAGGCTTTATCCAACAATATTTCAATTAAAATGAAGCTCTGAACATTATTGAATAAACAGTATTAAATAAACAGGTTTTTGAGGCATATGTTAGTCACTCTTTGAGGCATATCCCTTTATCACACTTTGGTTAGAATGCGTAGCCACAACGTTAAAATCACACGTTGAAAGGAGTGGTGGCTACGCATTCTAACCAAAGTGTGATAAAGGGATATGATAATCACTTTATAATGATATCTGGAGAAGGTTATGGCGCCAGTAATATCATGATTTCTCACGCCAAAAAAAATTAAGATCTCATTAAAATCTTCATTTTTCTAAGAGAACATGATTCCACTTGAATAGTTTCAACACTTAACGTGGGATATGTTTTCAAATAACGGATTATTGATATATGTTTTATAAGCATTCGAAAAAAATGCATATTTAACTTTTACATTTCAATTTTTTTATTCAAATTTTTACTATTTTACATTTTACCATTCACACATTTTTTAAAACGAGTTTATTCTCAATATCTTCCAACAATTAGCGGTCAGTTAATCAAGCCGATGGCTTAGCCTGCTTCACAATTCAAAATCCAAAACTTTCTTTTGACAGTAAAAATCAGTCAAAAAATTTCCTTATTCCTGATTGAATACAAATATGGTTTTGTAACAAAAAACTGCGATTTTGTACATTTTTGATGGTCATTCTATTACCTTCAATAGAGTAAAAATTTCGTAGGTTTGATAATTTCGCCATTTTATTTGTATAAAAAAGATCGAGAAAGATGAAAATTTATAGGTCTTGCATTTTTAAGCACCGTGTGGTTGGGAGCTAATTTGCCAATGAATAAGAAATATTTCTCTAGGAATTTGGACTCTTCTCAGCATTTCAAACCATTTGTGATTAAATGTATTGTGATATGATGGTTTTCGTATTCTAGAATTTTTTAAACGTGGACAAATTCGCTAACTGAATAATTTGTATTTTTGACCACTTAACGAACCAAGCACTGAATTTTGAGGTTCACAGAAACTGTTGTTATTTCAAATGACTTTTTATCAAGAAAAAAAGATGACGGAAAAAAATTTAACCAAATTTGGTAAAACGATTTTCAAGCAGTTTCAATTCAAATATAGGAAGATGGTATAATCATTATACTATAATGAAATCTTGAAATTGAGATAGAGTCAAAGTGCCTCACTGAGTACCTTTTGACGTCAATGACACTCTTAAAATTACGCTTCCATACGTTCGATTTGTTACCAGATTTTTTTGATATGTACTGTAATTTTCTTCAAATTGGCAGAAAATTTAAAAATTAATTAAGCACAAATAAGTGGTGTTTGGGGCTATCTCTGTAAAAAGTGCCAGAAAAGGTCACTTTGAGGTTAGCGAGCTGATTTTACAAAACGTGATTTTTTAAAAGTTATTATTAAACACTTTTGTATTTATCAACTAGTTTCGAATTAAGTTTAATTTATTTTCATGATAATATATTATTAATGGTGTTTTTTAGCCTTTCCTGTATTTAAGAAAAATGAGCTCACAATAAGAAATTTTAAAGTCATGAAATTTACCCCTCATGAAATTTATCAAATTTTTTTTCTTGAGCGCACATAAAAACGTTATTTTTTTTGAAGATGCCTATGTCAAAGCCTATTAATACATTTCAAAGTATGTGTTTATTTTGCCGATCCGACAATTCGCTGGCGCTGAAGGTTAAAATTACAATTAAACATGAATTGCGCCACCACGAGGCCTTAGTTTTGGCTTCATCTAATTAACTTTTATTTTCGCTAAAAATTTCATTTTGGTTTGACCTATTTTTCGGCCTACTACTGTATATTTATATTGATAAGCTCGCCCTGCGCTCCCTTTCCTAACCTACGCGATAAACAGAAAGTATCAGTTGAATTTTCAGACCAATGAACATAGTTTCCATGGCGATGTTTCGAGATTATCTTGTTTTCCAACAAAAAACTTGATCCAGTTTAACTGACTCCGAAAAACTTTCCCAACTAGTTACGAAATTGTGACACTATACCGAATGTGTTTTAGCTTTTGGGGTGTTCCCCAAGGAGATTCACGCCTAACTAATCAGAGCGCGACTTAGTTAATATATTTAAGGGGCGGTTCAATCTCCCCGGGGAAAACCCCAAAAGCTAAAACACATTCTGTAAGTGTCCGTGTAACATGTGGTGATTGACAAAAATGAATTCCTTACTGCCTGTTAACGCCCTGTGGAATTCATAGTGTCTTAAAAGCCGTGTAAATAACATGCATAAATACCTACAGTATTTATTTACAGTGTGAATATTTTAAGCCTGGCCCGTTATTAAAGTGACTGTAGTGACTACAGTGTGGTGAGCACGTTTTTGGCAAATTTGAGACACGGTTTCGATTACCGAACGAGACAATAAGCGAACTAGTAGTCAAGATGTTAAAAGGCGTAATTATTTTAAGGACCTCCAAATTCGAAGCGGGCGTTCCGTTACACTCTCCGGTCCTTGACATTTATGAGAAAAATTTTCTTAGAGTTATGTGATCGGATGGATAACCCAATATTTTCAATATCACCTCACAAAGTACCCCTCTGTTTTGTGGTTATAAAATTAATATATTAAATGACAAAATCTGTAGAGGATGAATTGGTCGAAGATTATACTATGCATAGAAATTGAACCTCTTGTATTAGTCTTAGCTTATTTCACGCTTTAAGTCACACATTATTTGAAAAGCAATGGAGAATTTAAATCATTATGAGGTTTTTGTTTGGCAGATAATTTCAGAATATTTTTGGTATTGCATTATGGAATTACGAATATCAATCCAACTGTTTAAAATTTTTTCAGCTATGTTGCAGGATTTTCTTTAATCTTATCACGAGATTCTGCTGCTGAAACCGAAAATTTTGAATGGCCGAAATTTATTTTATAGTATTTTTAACAAAACGTTAATTCTCCCTTTTTTAGAGGCTATAGTATCGCTCTGATACTTAATTTTTTTTTTTAATTTCAAGATCTGTTTTGACGTTTTTTCTGATAATCGGAAATAACTTTATTATTTTATTTTGAAAGTTACAAAATGAAAATTTCAAGCTGTTTTACTATTTTTTCCAAATTTCCGGTCAACGGGAATAAATTCATATTGTATTTTGCAAATGAAACCATGTTAATTGTTGGATTTTAATAAGAAATTAATATTGTATTTAAATAATAAAACATTAAAATTGCAAGAAATAAAAAAATTTGAATTTTAAAATGCAATAACGAGCTTCATCAACAAAATGTCAAACTGTCAGTCACTTGGAGAAACTGAAGTGTATTTTTTAGAGTTTAATTTTTTTTTCAAATTTAGATTTTGCGTTATAGAAATAAAAAACAACTTTATAATTTATATGAAATAAGCAATATTCATAATGAGGAATTACAAAATTCGATATATGCAGCATATGATATGCTGATGTTATAATGTTCCACGTATTTTTTGGCGAAAAAAATGCTTGTCATAAGATTCTCCTTATCTACAAGCAAATGTTCAAAAATTGATTAATTATGTCTCGAAAGCTCTTCATCAAATCTATCATTACACGAAAATGTACAGTGATTTCGGGCGATTATTTTGACATTTGGATTTGAATGAAACCTAAACATTTTGTGACCTTGATTTCCTTTTTTTTCTTTATAATTATCTTGGCTGGTTGAACAAGGATTAAAATCACCCTTAATGTTTTTCACGCATCCTTGTTATATGACGTCGATTAGCCGTGTTTTGGGGCGAGCTGATAATGTTTTGATTTAGAAGTTATGTCGGTTTTTACATGAATAATAACTAAGAGAAAAACAGCTGAAGTTCACATCATAAGATCTTGTAAACTAAAAATTTCGTAGAAAATTAATTGAAAGCAAAACCTGCTTCAAAATGACTAATAAATTTAATTTTAATGTTGTATTTCTTATCATACTTGTAAAGTTATCTGTTTTGTACGGTTTTTAGCAGACAAAAAACAGGGAGTCACGTGAATCTTTTTTCCAACTGAATAAAATAACAAATTTTGAATAAACATGAGTTTTGTTGTTTAAAATTCATCGAAATGATATTTCTGGGTCTGAAAATTTAAATTATTGATAAATATTTAATTATTGATATTTGAAATCTGTAATCTCGAAGTTGCAGCAAAGTGCTCAGATAACACCCTTTTTGTCCAGAGCGTAACGCTCTGAGCGTTGTTAATACTCCTGATCTTGTCAGTCCCGTGGAGGCAAATTTAAAAGTTGATATTGAAGCTATTTTTTTATAAATTATTTTTGAAATTTTTGAATTATTCAACGTTTTAGTTATAATTTCAATTGAATTTTTTGTGTCGTACCAAAATTTTATGTGTATTATGGTAAAGTTTGCGAACTAAAATTTATCGAAAAACAGTTAAGTTTTCTTAAATATTGCATAAAATATGATGCACAAAGATCCCTAGGCTTCTACTTTCGGGTTAGCATTTGACTTGTCAATAAGAGCTGCGAAACTAAGTTCAAAGGCCAAAGTTTTAATTTTGAAAAATTCAAATTTTTTCAAAAATTTACAAAATAGATTCGAATTGGTTCTCGCAGAAAATGCTTCAATACTATTTGGAATCCTTTGATGGCATAATAATATTAGTCACATTTGGAATTTTATTTAATCATAATTATTCTTTTCATATTATGGAGTCAAATTATAGAAGTTTTTTAGTACGTTTATTGATGAAAAATGGTAGAACTCAGTCAAATTCTATGCATTCTTTGAAACCAAATTGTCTATCTCACTTATTTTTGGAGACCTACGGTTTCTTAATGAGTCTTTTTTCGGATATATTTTATGAATCTAGTAAATAACATATAAGCATAAAAATCAATGATCATATCTCAGTAATAAATTCCGTATCTCATATGTTTTTTTCAAATTTGAAAACTCAAAGTCAAAATTTTCATTTTTCAAAGTTGTGAGGTCACTCAACTGCACGTTTTGCTTAAAATATATCCGAGGTGAAAAATTATTTTTGCGATAGGTACATTTATACTGTCCGAGATTCAAATGGCGTCGAGTGCAAAAGTAATTCGTTCAAAATACAAGTAGCTCTAAAAATAATCAGAAATCCAATTTGCTGAATCAAAATAGTATCGAATCCCATAAGAAATTCTCCGTTTTTTCAATAAACAATCTTTCTGGTTAAAACTCGTCAAGGAGCCAAATTTATTCGTTAAGTTCTTCTTACAAAAATTGGAAGTTAGATGATTAATACAAGCGACACAGTTAAACCATTCCGTTTTAAAATTCACTCGGGCTGAAAAATGTTACAAAATACAATTTGACGTTAAAGACTTTTTCCCGACGTAAATTACATACAAACGTAATTGCATGTTAAACATTTATATAATTTGAATTTGATTTTGACAGATTGTTTCATTTTTATTGGTCGTCGTTGTTTCAATATTTCGTTTCAGTTTCAACACAA
The DNA here is from genome assembly GCA_004367855.1 of Oikopleura vanhoeffeni. Lineage (NCBI taxonomy): Eukaryota > Metazoa > Chordata > Appendicularia > Copelata > Oikopleuridae > Oikopleura > Oikopleura vanhoeffeni. The sequence goes on from SCLH01000484.1 coordinate 30,602, forward strand.
AATATCCATATTTTACTGCCAGATACGTGTTGAAACCTCGTCATTAGATTTTCAACCGTATTTATAATTTAATCGAACATCTGGATTATAAGTGAGCTATTCGAGGACCTGATTAATATGCGCGTTTTTATTTTTGCTTTTTTAATTTCAATTTTGGATTACATTTTCATTGATTTGCGTTAGAATCCTAAACTAGTGACAATTAATTAAAAACGCCAAAAGCATTTTGAAAATGATAATTTAATACCGTACAATTGTTGTACAGAATGCGAAACAAAAAATTTATTGAACTTGAAGTCTAGAATTTTGAAAAATAAAATTTTTAAAGTGTGTTAAGAATTTGTTGACATATTTTTTCTAAAAAACATGTCATTTTTCAAAAAGTCTGAAATGCTCCTGTTCTTTTTGTTCATTAACCTCGGAGCAATTTATTCTAATATAAAATGCTTCTGCGGCCAAACGATGTGTTTTAGAACGAAAGTTTTTCAGGACAATTTGAAAAATGTGATTTTAAATACTGAAATCGAAGTTTGTCATAATACAGTACAGTTGATGTTTTTCGTTTCTTCTATAAAATAATTAAGCAATTTAACTCAGCATCGCATAAAAACCTAGCGTGGGTGGTTTTATCGTAATGAGCGTTCACAACTAGCGTGCCGTTGAGTAAAATTGGAGGATGGTATCATATTTTGAATTATCGGTCATCTTTAGCAAATAACCAATGAGCGTCGGCTTGAAAACATATTTGCAATTTGTATTCAGAAGACCCACATAAAACCTACGTGCATTTTTCATAGTTTTATCAATTATGTTTTTTTCAAATACCAATTTTGAAATTTAAAGTTTGGTTGGATCATAAGTTAAAGGTAACAACGGCAAATTTGCTTGTTCTGAAAATTTTATAATGATGTTCTAATTAAACAATAATACGTTAACTTCCAAAAAATTTCTAAAAGTTGTCAGCTACTGCTTAAACATGTAGAGCCGTTTTTCAATTTTCCTGTGTTCAACCTCGAGAATTATGATGTTCTCCAAAAAAAAATTCAAGAAGAATTTTAAGCTTAACCCGTGTGAGCACAACACCTATATATAGGTGACTGCATATTTAAAATCATCTAAAATATGCAAAAAAAACATCGTAGAATTGTCTCCTTCGAATACATTATAAAGAATTTTGCAAGGATTTCAAAAAAGTGACTTATTTTTTGGGCTTTCCTTGGGCTTACCTTGGGCTTTCTGTAATAGGCGCTTGAACAGTCACCTATATAAAGGTGACGGTGCCTTGGCGGAACTTTTTTTTCTGTGCTCACACGGGTTAAACATATTCTTGTTCTGAACGTTATAATTTTGCAAAGGCTACAATTTCAAAAAAGTTTAAAAAATGTCAAATAAAATAAAATTCTGCCGTTCCTACTTTACATCAGTTGGAATTTAACACGTACTATAAGTATTATATTGATTAGTTTTCTCCTGATAAATCATTGAAATTTTCATCCAGTATTAAAGGTCTAATTGGCCCAAATTTCTATGAATTCAAGGTTTATTTTTCTTAATTTGGACCATTAAAGTGCTTACTTTGGAAAGCGAAACTGAAAACTTTTCAAATCAGCGACTAGTGCTCTTATAAAGACCGCTTCCAAAAAAAGGACCAAAATCAAAAAGGCTCTTGATGACGCTGAAAATTATATACTGCAAAACCACTCATTCTACTTTCAGCTTAATTTGTGCAGCTTGTTAAAACGCATTTTTTTGCAACGAAATTTTTTTTTGTTTTTTTTCTTGAGTACTTAATTTTTATTTGTGAGCTTATGAAAATAGCTTTAAGTGCATGCTATGTAGCTATAGCTTTCAGGGTACCACTTTAATTCGATTTTGTGGAAACTTCAGCTCATCAAAATTATTTTGTCAGTTTGCTCATACAAAGTATTTATTTAGAAAATGTTTTGCTTTTCAGGTGCAAAATTGCGGATTGCAACATAGTTTTTAGAAAATATGCTCACTTCAGACTCGAGATCAGGGATAGTTTATACCATTTTTTTTTGAACTTGGAACATAAATAAAATTTTTCACGACAGTTTGGCAATAATGTAAACAATTTTGTATTCGAAAATATCTAACTATTTCATAGAAATTTACATCTATCATCATCATCCACGTCAGAAAACATAGTGTGTAAATTAATTGATCGAGATCAACAACTTTGATTAGATAGGAAAAACTGACACATAATTGGTCAATTTATTTTCAAGCCCGCTTATTGGCTAGATCTCGACAGCCTTCCTTAGATAATCTGGAAGAAAAATTTCACTGTAAATTTGTGGTATTTATAATCGAGGGTCCGCGAAAAAAATCGATGTCTGTTATCAGTGAAACAGTAAACATTTCGGCAGTGTTAAATCTTTAATGCTAATTGGCCCATTTTTCAATCAAAAAAGTTACAGTTATGTAATTTTTGGATTTTTCAATTAATTTTTCTTTTAAAGTTCTTCAAAATGCTCTGATTTCATTGTGCAACAAACCTCAAACAGCCTAATTGTTAGACAGTAGACGCGAATTTTGAAAACTTGGAAAAATATGTCGATACTTTCGCAAGCAGAATTTGCAGCAAAAAATAAAGTTTTATTTTCTCTCATCGTCAAATCATACGATTTTTTCATATTCAGTTTGCAGTTATTATTCCAGGTGCAAAATTTTTCACTCTAACATAGTTTTTAGAAAATATGGTCACTCAAGAGATCAAATTCAGTATATTTTACAGAGTTTTTAAAGCTACTTGCGAAAAAATATCATCCAAAGGCAACTAGCTGATCAAATTGCATCAAATAATCTGATTGGCTTATCATCAAAGCTTTTAAAGATGCTAAAACGATTTTCTAAGGGTTTTCTACGTTTTTACATATCCCTTTATCACCTTTTGGTTAGAATGCGTAGCCACTACTCCTTTTAACGTGTGATTTTAACTTTGTGGTTACGCATTCTAACCAAAAGGTGATAAAGGGATATAGGATTTTGCGAGTTTTAAGCCTTCTTGCAAAATTGCAATTTATCAAATTTTCTCTTACGAAATTAACTTAACTTCCGGCTTTATTCACGTCTAAAAATTATTTCTTTAAATTTAGCAGCAACGTTTCGAAGATTCATTTTCAAGCTGAGAGTAGATTTGTTAGCAAAAAACTTTAATATTTTGCAAATATTGAAATAATTGAGCAATGGCCTCTTGGGAGACTAATCATGGAAAGTTGAAATATTATCCAACAATTCTCTAGAATGTTTACGCAAACTTTTTTAGAAACATGAACAAGTTTTTGATGCTAGTTTTTGGCTCGATAGCTGTTTGCCACACTAAAAGAATTCATGACTGTAGGCCCTACCAAAACTAACCAAATTGCCGCTTAGCACATTCGAATAATTTTTTCATATTATGTCTTTATTGCAGTTTTGATCAATTTCGAAAAACCATAAATCAACCATTGTTGCATATAACCAACCCAAAAATAGCGGTTTGCCGGCGGCCTCGATAGTTGACGTCAACCAGGATTAAGCTGTTATTTTTTTTGGTGAGCCGGCAACTTCTAAATAATAGAATTAGGTTTGTCCTAAATTTTGTCTGATGAATAAGAATTTGAAAATTATTTTGTAAATTATCCCGAGGAAACCTTAAATCTTATTATCTCATTCAATGAAATTCAATCAAATTATACGGAAAACCGTGGTGATTTGAGCGTGAAAATAATAGATTCATCGTACAATAATTGTTTTTGTTACGATTCGATTCGAATAGCAAATTCGGGACTTTTCACAAAAACTTGATTATAAAATTGATTCATTTATCTTTTATTAAAATCAACTTATTTTAATATACTTTTCTAAATATCATTTCCGAATAACTTTTGATTAAAGATGATCTACAATTTTTTTGGAAGATTTTTCTTCAAACTGAATTTTTTTGTAAATTAAGATATATCCCTTTATCACCTTTTGGTTAGAATGCGTAGCCACAACGTTAAAATCACACGTTAAAAGGAGTAGTGGCTACGCATTCTAACCAAAAGGTGATAAAGGGATATTAAATCAATAATATGCTGAAATTTCAAAAATTTTAAAATAATTAGTATTTGTTAAATTTTAAACTTCAACAAATATCAAATGCTAAATTTTAGGAAAGAAATTAAGAATAAAAGCGAAACGTTATAAAAAATTATGAGAACAAATTAATTTAATATTCTCAAACATATATTTTAATTGATAACTTACAACACAAAAAAATAAATTTATACAAACAACAGACTTCTTCGAGTTAACAAGGCCTCAATGAAGTTCAAACTAAGGAACAAGTGGTTGGAGATTTGAACCGTTGAGTTCTTTTTTCCTGGCCCGAACGCGTAACATTTTATTTGAGTAACGAAAAATATTGCATAAAAAAAGTTACTTAAACCAAGGCGTTAAAGAATGTCGAAGCAAAAATAAAAAAAAAAACGAAAAACTTAAGTCTATTGAAACACGACAATAAAAAAAAATTAGTTTTGAAGTTCTTGAAATTACCATGATTGAAATTTCATTAACCTGACAAGGGAAATCTTGACTGTCAATCTGAAATAATAACTTTTAATCATAAAACTAAATGTTACATGAAATTATGGCCCATTATTAATGAAGCTTCAATTCAAGTTTTAAAATTCTTTCTTTTAAATATACTTCAAATATTTTAAAGTTAAAAATTGTCTAGCACTTTTCCTATTGAAATCGTCCTGAGACTTTTAATTTGGAATTCAACCTTGTTGATAAAATCTTAGATAATAATTTAATTTTCGACATATTTCGAACATTAAATACGTATATCCTTGATATCATTCATTATAAACTGCAAACGTGTACAAGCCTTGAATCGAATACGTTTAATTTTTTATAATCATCGAAAACCGCGGATTTTGTCAATTTTCTGGCTTGTAAATTTATCCCCTCCTAGTATTTTTTGCATGTCTTTACATACGCAAGATGAATCTAAGTGATTTGATTTTTATGTTTAATTTGTTACCTGCTAAGCTGGGTTCATGTTATGTTACCGGTAACGATATTTCCCAGTTTGATCAGATATAAAAAATTAAAATGGCCCCAGACACATTTTTATAATAAATTCTTAGTGGTTTTGATAGCATCTATAATAAATATCGCTGACGGAAATTTTTCCGTACTTGTAAACCCTAACCAAAAAGTGAGGACCTCAGGGTGAGGTTGTTGTAGTTGAAAACGTGGTGCAATGTGAGGAATGATAATTTAGGGATAGTAGAATATTATTAATATTGTGCTAATCTCATCGTTTTTATATTTTTCGAGAAAGGTTTCTACTGCGGGGAAAGTTTTTTTCTAGTTTTTGTTGATTGTTTGAAGCTTATAACTCGGCAGATACCATTTGTCTGTGAGAAATTCTATGAAAACTGTGTAAGATCTTTATTTCTCGGACAATTTCTTGATAACATCAAAAAGTTAGATAACTTTTATTTATAACATACACTGACTAACCATTTATGGAAACCCATTTTCGCAATAAAGATGGTTTCCATAAATGGTAATGGGTTTTATTAAATGGTAATGGGTTTCCATTATCGGAGGTTTCCATAAATGGTTAGTCAGTGTACGTCATATCGAATAGGATGCCCGATTTGGTATATTTTTTTTTTATTTTCTGGTGAAGAATTTTTTTAGGAACAAAAAAGCGTGATGATTACGTTATCATCATAGCGTAGTGTAAAAAGGTGTTGTGCGAATCGTGGGTCATAAATGCCTTGCTTGACCTGTATTTTTATTAGCCCGATTGGGTTCGTAGGTGCTAAGTTAGTGAGTGTTTTGGCTGAATTCAATAAAATCCAGAGTTACGTAATCATCAGGCGATTTGTGTCCCGTAATGGTTTTTTACCAAAAAGAATTATACGAACACAATAATTTTCATCGAAACGTTTTTATTCAAAGCTATCTCTATCTATGAACAAATATCTCATTATTTGAATTCCACATTACAAAAATATTTTCTATTTCTTATCAAAAATGAAATCATGAAAGTGTATTTTCAAAAAAGGTTGTGATATCAACGAACCAATATTTTAATCGTATATTTTTTTGTTATTTAAATACTGTAGATGCTATGAGATGCTCTCTGTGTGAGTGGCAATACCTGAGTTGTATTCATTTTTGGGGAACGAAGTTAGCGGGAATCGCTCAGAAATACTATTTTACGTATATGTTTAATAAAAAATATTTGAAAAAATGATCAATTTTTCTAAAATCAGTAAAATACCTGAAAAGTTGCAAAATTGCATATGTGATATTTGATAATTCAATTTATGGTCGAAAAAAGACTGCCTGAAAATAATTTTTTCATGAGCTTATTAGAAATTTTATGACTTTTATTGAACCCGGAGCTCAATCTCAGAAAAATCCTCGAATTCTAGAAATGTTCAAAAACTTTAAATTTTCTTGAAATATAGCCGATTTACTAAATAGCCGATTTACTAAATAGCCGATTTACTAAATAGCCGATTTACTAAATAGCCGATTTACTATCTTACCTGGCAATACATGACCGCTTGTTTAGGCTTATCTGGTTAGTATTTAAGCAGAAGACAAATTATCGACGACAGTTAATACTGGGGGCCAAGACTCTCAGGAAGCTTACATGTCGGGTTTGAAACTTTGCATTTGATTTAAGTTTTTCCAAACATACTTTAGTTGCTATACTTCAAAACTTTCTTAGAAAATTTTCATCTAAAAATTATTAAATTCTTAGTTGGTAATTTCTAATTCAAAAACTACATTATAATAAAACTGAAATGCGAGAGTATTGTATTGAAATTTCATTAGAAAATGAATAAACATCATAATTAATTTCTTCACAAAAAATTCAAAGAGATTTTAATTCAACTATGTTTCACGTGAGCATCTTTCAGGTTTTTAAGAAAATAAAGAGTTAGTTTCAAGACTTCAAAAATTTGAAATTGAGAGTTTGCATGAATATTTTGTGGGGGCAAAAAAAAAGTTTACATTTTTGGCTCACTGTTTAAATTATGTTTTCAAATAAATTACGATTCGGCTACTCATAAAAAAATTTAATATTCTGGAAAAACTTTATTATGACAATAAGATTAAATAGAATATTTAAATTTTGAAATACAGTCTTCAATTTTTCTTTAAAAACTAATTTTTTTTATTTTCATCAATCATAACAAAACTTTAAAATTCATTCAANACCCCAAAATCATCTTTAACGTTATACTTTCCCTATAGATTTCATGAAGTCGTTAATTTTGGGATCACAATTATTATGCAATTTGATGTACCTTAGGGGTTTAATTTTGTGACGTAACAAATGACGTCATTAAAGTTTATTCTATCATTTTTGAGGGTAAATTTAACTTTTTTTAAATTAATTTTTTTTTCATCGGTCGTCAAATTTTACTGGGCACCCGCTTGTTATACTCATTTCACTTAAATACGGCGCAAACGGCTGTAAAAACGTTATCCAATCACAGAGCAGTATTTGAAAAATTTGCTCGGGCAAAAATGTTTTTTTCGTGAGTTGATAACCCTCCTCCATTATTTATTTCAATTCATAATAAGAATTTTAATGTTTCCTATTCACCTCCGAAAAAAGCACCGTGTGGTGGAAGGTGTAGGCGTATCAAAAACTTCATATTTTAATCGGTGCCATTTCGGCCGAAAACCTTTTTTCATTTTAGAAAAAAATTGTTTAATGAAATTAGTTTTTGCCATTTTTAAGGTTTTAAAGTTATTTCGGTTTTCTGCTAAAAAGTCCGATTGTTTTTGTGTGAAAATAGGGCAACTTTAAGTGTGTAGGCCTATATTAGATTTCTCACTGTTAAATTCTTTACATGGACAGTCAAACCGGTAAACATTATTGCAAGTTTTAAAAATTTCGGTTAAAGCCTTTGCTTGGCGAGAGATAAGCTGGTTTATTTTCACCGTTAGAAAAGATACATTTACTCGGAAACATGAAACAATTTTATTCGTTAAATTATAAATATACTGCTCAATATTCGGGGATGTTATGTAGTTAAAACAAATGGTGATAGTGTTAAGGGGGCGCTCAGGTTTTGTTTCATTTTTCAAAAATTGTTTTATTTTATAGTCCACTAGACTTCTTTCATTTCCTTAAAACTTTCTCAAAATAGTTCGTGTGTACTACAGGGTTTTTTTTCTGTGTGAAGTTGTCATTGTTCCATCCTTGAGGCATTTTTCTGGCATAAGGCTGTGTTTGAAATTTAATATCACTGTTTGTGGCCCCATTTTTCGATATTTGATGAAATTTAAGGTGTCATTTTTAAGAAATATTCTACTGTCAAGAAAAATTATTTCATTATTTAGGTCCATTTCTTGAAGAGTGAATTTTAGGCGATGGTCAAAATTATTATTGTCCTTAAAAAAGGTTCGAATTGAGTTTTTACAAACAAAAATTATAACGTCATCAGCATATCTTTGATGAGAAATGACTTTGTTTTCATTCATATATTTTTTGACAATTATCTGCTCCATTAAATTTACAAAAATTGTCGATAAACTGGCTGAAATTGAACTCCTCATACTCAGATTTTTGTTTATAAACCCCTATAGGCTTAGGCTTAGGCTATAGCTAGGGTGGATACCGTGAGACATCGATTTTCCCCTAATTTGGTCAGAATGACCGGTCTGGTGAGTTATTCTACCAAAAAAATTTTTTCAGATTTTTGTCCACCAGTTTTCCCGTTATCGTGGTTTTTCCGGCAAAAATCGCACATTTCAGTTTTTTTTTCAGAAATCATTAATTATATGCAGTGTGACAAGATGTGACGAGATAAATTACTATATCACGTGGTACCTTGGAATATTAGCCACACATTTAAAATAAAAAATTTTGCCCGGTCTTGCCCGATAAAAATATTTTTTATCGTGAATGGTTGCTCACAAAATCAAATTTTTTTATAATCTCAAAATGCATCATAGTGTCAAATTGACATGAATCGATTATGGAAACGAAGAATAATGGGACGCGCGCATAATGAAACACCCGTTTCATTTCAATCCGGCGTTTATTATCTAGTTTTTATCATTTTTTCAGATAACTAGATGATAAATTTAATTAACAATTATTAATTTTACATTTT
>SCLH01000484.1:50250-64660 GCA_004367855.1 Oikopleura vanhoeffeni
CTATGAATTTAATGTGCAAATGTCGAAAATTTTCGGAAAAACGGTAGGTTTATGATTGGCTAATATCAACTTTTTCTATTTAATAAAAAAGTAATGATCGCCTATTCTCTCAATTTCTCGTTCAAATGTAAAAACCGAGCGAAATCGAAAATACCAATACTAGCCTAATCTTTACATATGCCATTTCCTTTTTCACGCAAAATTTATTTTGCCGGTTCTGACCTAATTTAAGAACTCAAGTAAATGTAAATTGTCCCTAAATATATTATCAAAAAAAGTTTAAAACTAGCTGGTCACATTCTTATTTTTATAACTATCCAGGTAAGAACTTCTTAATTTTCGCTTTTTGAATGAAAAAAAAATAATTTTTCGATAGTAACAGAGTATTTGATCATTCACAAGTTTTTCATGCATAAAAATTTATAAATGTGCGATCACAGGCGAGTAAGGTTTTTCCATGAAGGGGATTCCCTGAGATTTTTGACAAGTGTCGCCTATACATTTTCAAGCGCCTTGGTTTAAATAATTTTTTTTTTGCATTTCTTAATATCTCGAACAGATTGGCGCATTTGGTAGTTTTTTTAACAATTTCAAACCACTGCTGAGGCACAACTCATAAACAATTTATATATTGATGTTACAACACCTCATGATTAACACTCGGTAAGCGGGTGACTAAGTTATGGGACTGCGTTTCTGAAAAAATGTGTACCTTCAATCTTTTGTCAATAAAGTTTTATTATTATCGAAAAGTAACTGGTGTAGAAGCAATTTTTTTAAAAATGACTCTTTTTTCATTTCTAGAGGCCCGCAACTTTCAACAAGTTGAAAAATGATCAAAATTTGAAAAATTAGGGTCATCTTTAGGTTGTTTTTTGGCTTGTAAACGTAAATAAGATTCAGTTTTTGTCATTATTAATCAACCAAACAATTCTGATTAATGTGAGAGAACAGATAATTGTTTGTTCGAACAAGAGAAATATCAGAAAGTCCCCGCGCACCCTAGGTAGTGTTCAATTTAGCAAAAAGTACAGGTGGAAAATTATTGAACGTTGATTAAACGATTTCTAGTTATCCCACGGCTAACAGATAACACCATTGAATTGGTAATAATGTTTTATTTGATGAATCTCCAAAAATTATTTTACAACATTTCAAATCGAATTTATTTTGGAGTCGTTTCATCGCTGTTGACAACCCATTAACACAAAAAATAAGCTCAGAAACGGTTTTTGGCAACTATTAGGGAAATGCCATAACAAATATTTGAAGAAATAATCTTGTATTTTTTTAGTTAATGAAAATGTTGTAATCATTCTCCAATTTTTTAAGTTTGCGAAGGAGGTGGCTTTTGAAAGAGAAAATACTCTCTATTCTGAACGTCGTTTTTGATCGATGTAGATTTTTCGTTTCAATAATAATTTATTTTAAACATTTTTTCATGCTGTTTTCATAAGGTGCTAGACTCGAATAATTCGCCAATGAACAACTTTAGAACATCCGCCCGTTCATTTTTTGAGCATTGAGCGCATGCTAACACACTTGTGCGCTAGGGAGCTTAAAATCACCAAATTTCATTTTTGGCCCCCTTGTGGTAAATAAAAAACTGTAAGCCAAAATTTTCTTGTCCAGACGATTTTGAACTTTTGATACTAATTTCGAGGAAAGTCTGGAGGAATCAACTTTTAGGGCAAACTGCGGACAAAATCAATGTAACTAATAACTTATGAGTCCATAAGGTGCCACAATATGTACATTAAGTTAAGTACTTTAAGGGAGTACTGGTCGCATTTTAGGCCAAAAACAGGGTTTTCAGCGTCGCCTCAATGAGATACTAGAAACAGCACGAACATATGGATTTCAGTTTAGGATTTAATTGAACATTAATCTTGCTTCCACAAAACAAATCGAAGGCCTCTAATTGGCGACCAATCAGGAACAGACCTTTCAAAAGCTGGCAATATTTTCACTTCAAAGCCACTCCTCCATGAGTTTTGAAGATAGAGAATAGTTTTCTAGCTTTTATTGACCACAGAGTACGTAGGTCAGAACCTCAAGGTCCGATTTGCTCATTTAAAATTTCATCCGGAGCTTAAATGAGCAAAAAACTGTTTTTTGGTCTTATTTGAGTGTCCCGGGGAAAATACACTCCTCTGGATTTTGACGGCAGCTAGAAACTGGTATGAATACATCCTTAAGGATACGGGCAGAGCTCAAGGTCACAATTTGCATTTTTTATCTCGTGTTTTGGAAACAGCGATTCAAATTCTCAAGAAGTTTCCAAAATTTTGAAAAATGAAAAAAATTTTCTCAAATGCGGATAAAATAATTTTTTCATGACAAATGAAAATAAAAAGACTTTATTATCACATTAATTTTTCCATATTTCCAGAAAAAACATTTGAACGATATCTAGAAAATTTCATGTCATTCTAGATGGCGACAGTACTCCCGCTCGCGCACCCTATTAATTTGACCGCTGCGCACGAGTAGGCCCCACTTGAACGATTATGCAACTTGGGACCAAAATACAAGCTTGGAACAATAATGCACTTGGGACCATGACGGACTTGGCACGAATATGCACTTGGATCAAGCTCATTGGGACCGAGCCTCACTTGGGACAAGCCTCACTTGGGACAAAAAAGTTAACATTTAAAAGTCAGTTACAAGTGCGGCCTTGGGACAAATTGCACTTGGGACCATGACGGACTTGGGAACGAAATTGCACTTGGGAATGACGGACTTGGGACAAAAAAATGACTTGGGACCAAGCTGCAACTTGGGACGCAATATGGGGATTGTGACCAAATCAGCACTTGGGACCAAAATGCCTTGGGCCCAAATGCATTGGAGACGCTAAAAATGCACCGGACCATGACGGGACTTGGGACAATATGCATTGGGACATCGCGGACATGGGAACAATAATGCCTTGGGACCAAATCACACTTGGGGACCAATTGCACTTGGGACCATGAGGACTTGAGACCATTATGGGTAAATTTAGAAAAAATTTTCGTCGTCGATTTTTTAAAACATTTTTTTCGCGAAATTTTTCAGTTTGACTAAATTTTATATTATTAAGATTTAAAAATTTTCTTCTTGATTTCACGTTTTTTCAATTACTCAATTTTATTTGATTGAATATTCAAATTCTAAAAATTTGGGAAATTGTTCTTAATTTTTGTAATTTTAACATGATATTTTTTGAGAACAATTTTAAAACTTCGAAAACAATTTTTGACTAACTTTTTGATGTTTTTGACTGCGTTCAAATTTTTGGAAGCAACTTTGAAATTTTTTAATCTTAATTTAGGAAATATTTCGGAATTTCCAAAAGCTGAATTCATGATTTAAGTTTAATTGTTTGATGAATTTTTCTAATTATTATATAAATTTTTCAGTGCATTTTAAGTGCCATATTACAGTGCTTTTGTCCCAAATCATATTGCGTCCCACTGCATATTAAGTCTTAGTCGTCTGGTCCCAAGTGCATATTAGTCCCAGTCCGTCATGGTCCCAAGTGCAATATTAGGTCCGCAAGTCGTCATGGTCCCCAAGTGCTATTGGTCCAACGTGCATATTGGTCCCTAAGTGTGATTGGCCCAAGTATGATTTGGTCTCCAATGCATATTTGGTCCCGAAGTTCGTCATTTTAGTACCCAAGTTTGTCTTGGTCCCAAGTGCATATTCGTTCCAAGTCCGTCATGTCCCCACAGTGCATATTGGGTCCAAGTGTGATTTTGGGTCCAAGTGCATAATCGTCCCAAGTGGTGCCCCTACTCCTGCGCACCCTATCTTTTGTCCACATAGTTATGTGTGTGTTCTGAAACCTCTCGTGCCGGTGGGGGAGGGTAGGACAACTCGTGGCAGGTGGGGGTTAAGTTAAAAAATCTGAGTATTTAGCAATATCCCAAATGCTTATTTTGTGGCACTGTCTTAGCTTCAAGGAACAGAAACGTTAAACCTCGGATTATGAATCTTGAAATAAAACCGCTAGAACTCGCCGGCGGTTCAATTGCTTAGAAATAATTATTGTGCGACATCCTAATAGTGACTAATATAAACAGCGATGTTAGAGCATGTTTTTTTTAACAAACTTTGGTTCTAAACTCTTGCAAGTACATTTAAAAAAAAATGTTTAGTCAGTCGAAATGGAGGGCATTCGATTTTATCTGTAAAAGAGCATCTCAGTTTCTCACACTACCTGCGACGAAAGACCAAAAAACGAATTTTATCTTACATTTGCCAAATACTTGCAAACACTTTGTTCAAAGGATCAGCTGAAAATTAGCCTTTTTTTATTCTAAGCTTGGTACGCTTTCCACAAACGGTTTTGCTACCCAGTTTATGATCTTTTATTCAACCTAAGTCCATGGTGGAAACTTTTTTGAACCTCACGGAATGAGTTCGAATCCCAGTGGACCATCGCATCACCGACTTCGTATCGATATATGAAGATATTAGTATTCCTTAAGCACAATCACTAAAACAAAATCAGTGGGGTCCACTAGATTCGAACTCCAGCCCTGAGGTCAGAAAACATTTTTACCATTGACTTCGGTTAGATTAAGGATATGATACAAAATATAATCAATCGATTATGATCTTCTGTGCAAATAAAACTCTTTTCCAATTTAAGGGGGTAATACCTGTCTGATTAATAAAGGCTTAGAGGCAATTTAAAATTCTCCAAATTGATATGGAGGATAATTAAGTGTACTACGAACCCAATCATCAAAAAAATTTTCGGCAGTTTTTTCGATTTTTTTCTAAATATTTTTTTTTTTTTTTAAAAAGAAAAATGAAATTAAACAATAACGTTTGCTCGATTTGACACTAAAGACTTTAAAATATTGACTTGAGTGAGCCAAGTTTTTCTCATCATGTTTCACTGGCTTATCTTTTGAGCTAGTTTAGAAAAAATCGAAGCTTTTTTTCGGAATTTTTGGGAAAATGACCAAAAAAACATATTTCGAGTTTTAGCTCGAAATTGAAAAAAGCTCTCCATTATCGTCTGCATGATTTTCTCTGACGGAATACTTTATGAAAATTGAGGCGCCATTTTGAAACAATATCGCACGGAGGAGATAGATTTTTGAAAGTCTGAAATTGTTAAAATCGTCGGTTATTTGGCGTTCTAGAATTGTTCAGTAGCCGGATCAAAAAAAGGCTCTCCTTTAAAAATTTATATCTACGTTCACGTGATCTGTAAAATTTGAGCTCAATTTGGCTATACGTCTTGGAGGAGATAGATTTGAAGTTTTGAAAATGACCTTGTTTACGAATACTGTACTATTTGGTGCGCACCGTGTGGGTGTAATGGTCAAATATTTGTGCAGTACTTTTTCGCAGATTAGGATAGACCTACAAATCAGCATTTTCGGTTTTTCCTCATAAGCTTTTAGTTTTCAGAATAATATCACGTGTATCATGTCAAATTCGCGCAGATATCCCCTTAGCGGAGGGGTGGTCGCCAAATTTGAGCCTCTTCCGAGGCCATCTTCCCGCCAAACAAGCAAAGGTGATATTGCCCAAAAACATTTGTTAACTAACAGAACCAACCTTCTTAAAAAGGACACCGCACGTTCGTACCTATCCTTCAACTTTTTTCATTCATCATTTTTTACTTATTTTTTCTGCGTGAGGCTTCGGAGAAGCCTTACGAATCAATGCCAAAGGCTTTTTGTTTTAAAATTCTTTCTTTGGCGCCCAAACAGCAACAAGAACACAAAAACTTATTGATTTATTTATGATCTTACAATCTCGCACACGTGCGCTGCATGCTGTTTTCTTCTGAACGCTAGGAGTTAAAAATTGCCTCCCAAATCCTTAAACAGTACAGATTCATGTCTAAAGTCTACGAGTTAATGTATTAAAGTTAATGTATTAAGGGAGTACTGGTCGCATTTTAAGGCCAAAAATAGGGTTTTCAGCGCCGCCTCAATGAAATACTAAAAACGGCACGAACATATGAATTTCAGTTAAGGAATAATTGAACATTAATCGTGCTTCCACAAAATAAATCGGAGGCCTCTAATTGGCCGACCAATCGGGAACGACTTTTCAAAAGTGGCAATATTTTCACTTCAAAAGCCTACTCCTCCATGAGTTTTGAAGATAGACAATACTTTTCTAGCTTTTATTGGCCACAGAGTACGTGGTAAGAACCCCAAGGTCCGATTTGCTCATTTAAATTCCATACGGAGCTTAAATGAGCAAAAAACTGTTTTTTGGTCTTATTTTGAGTGCCCCGGGGAAAATACTACTCCTCCCTGGATTTTGACGGCAGGAAACTTAAACTGGTATGAATACAATTCTTAAGGATACGGGCAGAGCCCCAAGGTCCACAATTTGCATTTTTTATCTCGTTTTTTTTAAAAACAGCGATTAAAATTCTCAGAAATTTCCAAAATTTGAAAAAATGAAAGAAATATTTTCTCAAATCGCGATAAAAATAATTTTTTCATGACAAATGAAAATAAAAAGACTTTTTATCAACTTATTTTCATCCATATTTTCAGAAATAAACATTTGAAAGATAATCTAAAAAATTTCATGTCCGAGTCTGTAAATGCGACCAGTACTCCCGCTGCGCACCCTATCTAATTTTGACCGCTGCGCACCGAGTAGGCCCCACTTGGGACGATTATGCACTTGGGGCGCAGACGGACTGGACGAATAGTTCACTTGGGACCAAGCCTCACTTGGGACAAAAAAGTTAACATTTTAAAGTCAGTTACAGTGCGGACCTTGGACCAATATTCACTTGAGCACCATGACGGACTGGGACGAAATTGCACTTGGGACCATGACGGACTTGGGACAAAAATGCACTTGGGACCAAGCTCACTGGGACCAATATGGGGATTGGGACGCAAATCAGCACTTGGGACCAAAATGCACGTGGGACCAAAAATGCACTTGGGACATGACGGGACTTGGGACCGTATGCACTGGGACATGAGGACTTGGGACCAATATGCACTTGGGAACCATGACGACATGGGACCAATATGCACTTGGGACCAAATCAACTTGGACCCATAGGCACTTGGGACCAATGACGGACTTGAGACCAATATGACGGACTAAACAAAATTTTCGTCGTCGAATGTTAAATCTTTTAATTAGTCAAATCAAGTTTTTAAACTTTTTTTTCGACGAAATTTCTCAGTTTGATATAACTTTCTATTTATTAAGATTTAAAAATTTTCTTCTTGATTTCACACGTTTTCATTACTCAATTTTATTTGATTGAATATTCAAAATTCTAAAAATTTGGAAATTGTTCTTATTTTTGTAATTTTACATATATTTTTTGAGAACAATTTTAAAACTTCGAAAACAATTTCTAAATCTAAATTCTGATGTTTTAACTTTTGACTGCGTTCAATTTTTGGAAGAAAACTTTGAAATTTTATCTTAATTTAAAATATTTTCGAATTTCCAAAGCTGAATTCATGATTTAGTTTAATTGTTTAATGAAATTTTAATTATATATAAATTTTCAGTGCATTTAAGTGCATATTACGTGCTTTTTGATCCCAAATGCCATATTGGTTCTCTCAAATGCTATATTGGTCCCTCAGTGTGATTTGGTCCCAAGTATGATTTGGTCCCAAGTGCATATGGTGTCCCAAATCCGTCATTTCTATCCCAAAGTGTGAATTTGGTCCAAAAGTGCATAATCGTCCAAGTCCGTCATGGTCCCAAGTGCCGCACGTACAACTTAAAAAGTTAACTTTTGGTCCAAGTGAGGCTTAATCCCAAGTGCAATGGCCCAAGTGGATTTGGTCCAAGTGCAAAACGTCCCAAGTGTGCCTACTCCTGCGCACCCTATCTATGCACATAGTCTATGTGTTGTTCTGAAACACCTCGTGCCGGTGAGGGGTAGGAGACAACTCGTGCAGGTGGGGGTTAAGTTAAAAAATCTGAAGGATTTAGCAATAATCCCAAAGATGCTTATTTGTGGCACTGTCCTTAGCTTCAGACAGAAAACGTTAAACTCGTACCGGTATTATGAATCTTGAATAAAAAACCGCTTAGAACCTCGCCGGCGGTTCATTGCCGTTCATTGTTAGAAATTAATTATTGTGCGACATCCTGATAGTGATTATACCATTATTAATGCCCGGGTCAGCTTTTTAAGAACTTATTTGCCTGTAAAAGAATAGGGAAGTAAGTTTTTTACAGTGACCCGGGCATAATAATGGATATATACTCAGACTGGGAGTTCCAAAAGTTGGGACCCTTCACAGAGTCAATCATTTTTAACGAATTTTTGTTTCTAGATTCTAAAAATAAATGAGTAATAGCGATGTTAGACATGTTTTTTTTACAAACTTTGGTTCTAAATTCTTGCAAGTAATTTAAAAAAATGCTTTATCCATCGGAAAGGAGGGATTCGATTTATCTGTAAAAAGAGCATCTCAGTTTCTCACACTACCTGTCGACGAAAGACCAGAATTTTATCTTACATTTGCAAATACTTGCAACACTTTTGTTCAAAAAGGATCAGCTGAAAATTTAGTCTTTTTTTAATTCTAGCTGGTACCTTCACAAAAGTTGCTACCCAGTATATTTTCTTTATTCAACCTTAGTCCATGGTGAAAACGTTTCTGACCTCAGGGCTGGAGTTCGAATCCCAGTGGACCAATCCGATCGCACGACTCGTATCGATATATGAAGCGGGACAAGAGACAACACAGGCCAAAAGACAACACTTCTATTAGTATTCCTTACACAATCACTAAAACAAAATTAGTGGGGTCCACTGAGATTCGAACTCCAGCCGTGAGGTCAGAAACATTTTTACCATTGACTTCGGTTAGATTAAGGATATGATATACAACAAATATAATCAATCGATTATGATCATCCTGTGCTAATAACAACTCTTTTCCAATTTAAGATTCTTTTATTTTGAGTGAATGATCACGTAAACAGGAGAAAAAATTCAATTCATAATTTGATAAATTTTCTTTGATGACTGAGCTGTCACCCGCGGAGGTTAACTCCCGTAGTATCACAGAATAAAAATCTAGACTTTAAGTTAGATATAGAGAAAGTGTGTTCAAAGCCACGCGTGGCTTCGAAAACAATACGGGAGGTAAAATAAATGCTAAGACAATTAAAAACGTCCTAATGTCCCTATTTATGATTTTGTGCAAGAAAAAAATAAAATTTTTCCGAATTTTTACAAGAAACGGAAGTAACTTGAATCAAGTTACTTGATACATGGGTATCAAAGCTGACTTCAAAAAAATTTAAGAAAAATAATTGAAGAACAAAAAATTCTAAAATTTTGATTTCCTTTGACTTTTTAAAGTCAAAGGTCTTCTTAACAAAAAAGAAGTTATTTGTTCCACCTGGAGATGGTTATAAAATAGAATCTCTTTTTGGTTTTTTGAGACATAAAAAATAAAATAATCTATGATAGAATAAAAAAAATAATCAATATATAATTGCAATATTATGTATAAATTGTGATATGTAAAGAGTTGACAGACCAAAATTAAGGATGCCATGGCATGACATCTTGAATGATTTTCAGATATTTTTTTTCACAAATTATTTCAAAATAGTATTTTGTACTTGTTACACATTCAAAGTAATTTTCAAATTATTCAGCGACATAATTCAAAATAAATCTACAAAACTAGGAGTCGGAAAATTGGGTCGACCTGACCTTTAGCTTAAAATTTAACAAAATGATTTTACTGGTTGATCTTAAGCCCACTTCATTACCTGTATTCATTGATTGAATTCAGTCCCAAATTTTAAGCGACACAATCGTGACTAAACAAATGAAAAAGAAATTATTGGATTTGATTTGAATTTTCAGTTTTCATCAGTTCCGTATCCAATTTTATTAAAAGTCGATAAAAGTAAAAGAATATTGTTTGAGATTCCGAAACTCGATAAAGTATTCAAAAATGAAACCAAAATACAATTTGTTATGAAACAATCAGAAAACAAGGTTGATGAATTTTCGTTCACACAATGTATAGGGAATCCATGGCAAATATTAGAAACTCCAAAATTTGAGTCTTTTGGAAATAGCTACAAATCAAGCAGGTGACAAAACATTTTTAGGTTTTTTTTACTTGAATTGTAAAAATTGAAGCATTAAATAACAAATATTTATTTTTTTGGATATCATAACCAATTTAAAAAGAGTTCAAAATAAGATAAAAAGATCCACTGGTTTAATTGATATGTGATTGGCATGATTGCTATCAAGTTCTTCGCCGCCAGACAACGTCGTTAGACTAATGGATTGAATTTTCGAAGTTCTGCTTTACATGCAAGAGAAATTCATTAAACCAAACAAAAAAAATAAGGGACCCTTGGGAAAGAGAGATCGATTTCTCGACAATTCATACAATAATAAAAACCTACGTTTTCTCATAGTAAAAAGCTAGAGGGAAAGCTACTTGGCTCAATTTTTGCGTCAATTTCTTCCAAGAGGCGCAAACATTTTCAAAATTTCACAATTTTCTCAAAAATTGATATCATGTTTCTAAAAAATGCGATAAATTGTTTTCTAGAGGGGTCACGAAGTTTAAATTTTCACGGAAAATCTCAAAGGTGTCTGAATTCACAAAAAAAACTATCTCAAATGCATAATGAATAATTTATATATTTCGAGTTCAAATCAACCCCGTCATGGGAACCCGTCATGGGAAATGGCGTTTTCATGGTTTTTGATAGTAAATATCTGGAAAACTAAACATTGTGAAACCTTATTGTTCGACCTAGTAGATTAATTCAACAGAAATCTCACATCCAAAATCATAATTGAGGATCACTGATTGCTTGAACAATCAGGAACGAGCTTCAAAGTGGAGTCATATTTTGTAGCAAAAAGCGTATTCCTCCGTGAGTTTTGAGGGTAGAAAAATATTTTTTAGATTTTATGAACCACAAGAAACGCACGTAGGTCTGTTACTATCGTTTACAAAAATTCGATATAAATTCGCTCTAGGCAAAGAATGATTTTTGATCTAATTTTAAAAGGCTCGCGGAAAAGCCTATTTCTCCCTGGATTTTTAAGTCACAATTTTGTAACATATATGAATGAACAGCTAAGGAGCTCGCGGAGGGCTGTTACTATCAAAATCTAAATTTTCATGTCTTTTTCTTTTCGAAAACTGTACTTTACATTTTTCAAAATCAAGAATTTTTGGTTTAATTTTGGTTTTTTCCAGAAAAAATGTTTCAAAATTCCGAAAAAGTACTTTTTTGGCAAAATATAGGGCTGAAAATACCACCAATAAACTTGAAATTGTCCATATTTTCAGAAAAAAATCATAGGAATAAAATTGAGAACATTTTTTGTTTGAGCCTTAGTTCATAACGGGTACCCCCTTAACGCACAATATTTTTTGCCCACCGGTGACTACTCCCTTGAATTGATTTGTCATTAAGATACGAATTCAAGGACGATAAGCTAAAAGTTTGGAATTCAATTCGGAAATTTGATGTTTTTATGATAAGATGGGTTCAACACACTGTTTTCAATTTTCGAGAATCGTACAATAATGAAACAAAAATTTGTACTGGGGATAAACTCGCATCTTTCATCACCAGATGGCGCACCATTGATCTTAATTTCGGACAATCCAATGAATTACAAGTCAGATCTCCAAAAATTTTTGGAAACAAAATCGTTAGCGAGAATAAAACTGATATCGACGGAAAATCGGTTATGGTTAATTATGTGGTGCTTGAGACTGAAAATGAAGATATTATCAATGAAATTAAATGCAAAAGTGTATGTGTCGAAATTGGAATCGGATTGGCTTTCAAAGCTTTAGGAAAAAGTTTGGAAAATTTTTATCGACCCGATATTCCAGATATATTCGCATGGAGCACGAACATGATACGTTATCATTAATAATGCTCGTGATCAAGGGGGATTAAATTTTTGAATTTCAGTCTTGCTTTTACTAGGACTGCCAAAAACCGTCTTATTTGGGATCCGAAAATTTTCATCTGCTATCCCGGCGGCCAAACCTTGCTGAAATTGTATCACGCTAATGTGCAACACAAAAACTGCAGTTCGTTATATAACTATAAAAACTTCATCACTTCTTGGCAATCCGCATGAAGTTGATTGCAATCAATAATTGAACCGTTCTAAAAATCTTAAATAAAAGTTATAGAAAGATCAAAAAAATTCACGGTTTTCGCTTTTCAAATCAGATCTCCTTTGAGGTTGAATTTCATAATGCACTATTAATTTGCCAAAAGAAGTATAAGTATGTCTCGGTAATTTCAGGGGGGCAGATCTTTAAATTTTGTTTGTTAAATTTCAGAAAATCGGCTTTATGTTAACTGAAAGTTAAAATACCGAAAAAAATTGTTGTTCGATGAAATTGCAAATAGCATTAAATTAAAGCTTTGGTGATGCCTAGAAGATAATTCGCTCAAAGTTTTTTATATTTCGAGTTTCTCTGGTCGAAAATTAGGTTTCAATGTTTCCCTCACAAATTAATGAGAAAAATTATCAAAAAACAAAAATTTCGTACTTTTTTATGTCGATTTTTTCATTATTTTTCTACAGTTTATTATTTCTGAGCGTTCCGTAGCAGTTTGATATTATTTGAAGAACACAAAGTGCCATAAAAACATCACGACCACTACTCCCTGAAAAAGTTTCTTTGCTTGAGAAAAAGAAACGATAAAATAAGCTGCAAACTTGACGAGCTGAAAAATATGTCAGGCCAAAGCTTAATTTTGAGAAGATTGTAAAATACGGAAAAAACTTTATTTCAAAATAATATATAAATTTAAATTAATATTTTTTTCGTATTTGATGCATGGAAATAAATTTATAAACTTTGTGAAGGATTATTAACTTATGATGAAATGTGCCAAGAGGAAATCCCAATAAATTCAAAAATGAATCATTCAAAACTAATAATTTTTGTTTTATTATCTTTTGTGATTGGTTGTGTGACGAGTGGTTCGATATTCTTCTGTAGATCGAAAAAAAGAACAAAAAATTTTACTGAAGAAATTGAAATCGAAAAACTACTAATTTCGGAGAAAGCAAATTTTGTCAGAAGTTTATCAGAAAAAAATGACAAATATTTCGATGAAGGTACAAGGAACCGCCTACTCGATATGTTTATTCCATGGAAATTCATAAAAGTTGGAGATACTGTTTTAGGTGAAGGACAATTTGGGCCAGGGTGCAATTATTTTAGAATATGAAATCAAACTTACGTGGTTTATATAAAAAATAACATAACTACTGTATGTAAAAAAATTGTTACACGTTATATGTTATATTAATACGTTTTTGGTCTTTTTTTTCTTATCTTTTGCGAACAAAAAATGAAAAGTTTGCTAAATATGAACACGTTTTTTGTGGAAATCGAAATTACGTTATAAAAAAGTCTTATATTTCCCTATTTCTGTAGCGAATGTAATGAAATAAAAATTCAAACAATATTTTTTTTTAAATCAATCGATTTTCGAGAACCGAATTAAAAAAATTTTAAGAAATTTTTGCCTAGCTGGCGCTTAATCTCAAATAAATATTTTGTCGAAGTGATATTTTCATGATGAACAGTACATACATGTTAGGTATTTTCGCGGGAAAAGTCAAGGAAGATCTACAAGAATCCTTAATGATAAGAAAAAAATTTATTGGTTTTGGTAACAACCAATGGCGAGCGCCCTTCATTGATTCATTTTTTTGTGGGTAGATCGAAAATCAAACAAAGTCTTTTCTCGTCGTTGATTGACTATTATTCTCTCTTAACATTACGTAATTTTATTCTAGACAATTTCGATGATTCGGAAGTCAAAATTTTCCTCATCCGCAGTCCAAAGTTTATCTAGAAATTTGAGCTTAAAAACAGCCTATTTCAGAAATACCTTATTTCCAACAGTTTCTCTCACTCAAATATTTTATAAAATTTCCTCTATCTGTGAAATTGTTTGGCGAATATTTATTTCTCACAAAACGATTGTCTATGATGTTGTAGAAAAAGTTAAAAACATGTTTGACGTAATCGCTATTTTCGGAAAATTCAGTTGATAATCATTATTATGATTATTTTAATTTACTGATTGTTTTTAAACAGCTCCCGCCGGGCTGGGTTTTTTGTGAAAATTAAACAACGAAAAAATCCGACTTTTTTGATAAAGCGCCCGAAGGCGAAAATTTAAAACTCGGATCTTGCGAATTGATTAATATTCTTAAAATTTTATCATTTAAGAAGGTTGTAAAGGCCAGGAAAGGGCATCCGACTCGGACGCCCATCTCTGGTATAGGCAGTCCATATCTTCTGAACTAAAAGTGCTCGGGAGTTAATTTTACGATTTTTGATGGCTTTTTTAGTTACATGAAATATAAAAATTGTCAAAAATCTCTCTCGATTCTTGGTAA
>SCLH01000484.1:64681-77622 GCA_004367855.1 Oikopleura vanhoeffeni
ATATTCAAGATAATCACTAAGGCAACATGAGTGGGATTCGAACACGCGCTATAGAGATAGTAAGCGTTTTTGAGATGGAGTTCCGTTCGGAAAAGGGTATTGAATATACTTCTTTATCACTTTTTGGTTAGAATGCGTAGCCACTACTCCTTTCAACGTGTGATTTTAACGTTGTGGCTACGCATTCTAACCAAAAAGTGATAAAGGGATATCCCCTTATATATAACAGAAAGATTGCGAAAAATAGATAATCTACGTTTGGTTAATTAACCATAATTTTAGTTGCGAAATTCTTTTCAATTAAGGGAGTACTGGTCGCATTTTAAGGCCAAAAACAGGGTTTTCAGCGTCGCCTCAATGAAGTACTAGAAACAGCACGAACATATGTATTTCAGTTTAGGGATAATTGAACATTAATATTGCTTTCACAAAACAAATCGAAGGCCTCTGATTGGCCGACCAATCAGGAACGACCCTCCAAAAGTGGCACTATTTTCACTTCAAAAGCCTTCTCCTCCCTGAGTTTTGAAGATAGAGAATACTTTCATTGACCACAGAAAACGTGGGCAGAACCCCAAGTTCCGTTTAACTAAAAAAAATTTCATCCGGCGCTTAAGGGGGAGTGTCCAGCAAAAAAGTTTGGCTGAAAAAAATAAATATAACTAAATCGACCAAGAAAAAAAGGTTGGTCGGGGTTTCGCAGCGCTATCTGGTGTCTAGCGCCCTCCAGCGGCAATATTGTAAATAGCCTTGATATCGCTCTGGATAAAATAAAAAGAGAACCGCTTGGAATTTTAACTTAAAAATAAATGCAAATGAATACTAGGATTACCTTCTTGGTAATTTGCTCTCACAAAAATCAGATCGATTGATTTTAACATAATCAAACATAAAAAACATATTTATTTTTAGATTTTTTTGACAAAAACAATGCATTTTTATTACAAATATACAAGAAATTAAAAATTCAGACAATTTTGATTGGCACAAAGCCCCAAAATTTTTGAAAATTTTGATCAAATTTTCTATAGAAGTCATAATGAGAACATTATCTCCTTCTTTTATATTATGAACCCCCTTATTACTTTTAGGTAAATCCACGGTATCACTATCTGATGAACATNAATAGGGGTGCATTATGTTTTTATTAAATTTATCAATTAAATTTTTGGAGACAAAATTAACGACAATCGATCGGAAATACAATTTTTAGTATAGTGTGCATAAAAATAGATGTTTAAAATAGAGTAAATGCCTAAACTTCGGTGAATTTGCGTATGTGATATAAAATTGTTCAATTAATGATTAAAAAAATTATGCCCGGAAATAATTTTTTTGGTCTTCTTACTAGAAACTTTATGCTTTTATTGAATCTAAGAAGTCCAGGAATGTGCAAAAAATTGTAATTTTTCTTTAATAAAGCCTATTTACAGTACAATTTTCCTTCTCACCTTTAAGGGAGTGGTCGTCAATAATTAAGTGAAAAAAGGGTTTTCTATGGCCCATGCCGGAGTAGTACAAAATGATCGACCAAATATGACTTCCCTTTGATATATTTGAACATAAATCTTGCATCCTTAAAAATTTGGAATTGTGACACATGGCTCGACCAATTAAAAACAATTTTACAAACCTGATAGAGTAATTTTTTAAAATGTTTCTCCTTCTTGAGTTTGCAAGCTATAGCAATGATTGATGACTTAAATTCACCGTACAGAATGTGAGCAGATCCCCCAGAAGGTTTTGGAATTGTTTTTTGATTTGGCTTCAGCATTATTGAAAAACCGTATTTTGACCCTATTTTAGTGGGTTCAGTCACAATCTTTTCTCCCTCGATTCAAAATTAACATATTTTGAACCCTCATGAATATATGTAGCTTGTGAGTCCGTGTAAAGCCTTAGGTAATTTTTAAGGTTGGCCACCCCTTCTCATGACGATTACGGGAAAACCATCGGCAATATCGAGAAACGGTTTTTTGGATTCAATTGCCAACTAAAAAAGCTCAATAGAGAAATTCTATGGAGTGGATTTGACATGCGGTTCACCGGATATAAACCAGAATGTAATTTTATGGAAGGTTCGGATCTCGACGGGCCAAAAAAAAATCTTAAAATTAGCCGGAAAGTTAAATTTTTATGTCTTTTTATTCTTATATCACGATTGTCTACACATTAACTGCGTGTACTATATTTTTGATGAATTCATGGAAGAAAAACACGAGCTTTTTTTCAAACGTTTTACTGAAAATACTCTTATAATAGATCTCCGGTTACCGGTGAACCAGTATTACGACGAACAAAAAAATGTTTCTATTGAGCTTTTTTAGTTGGCAGTTGAATGCAAATAACCGTTTCTCGATATCGCATATGATTTTTCCCGTAATCGTCATGAGAAGGGTTGGCCCAACTAAAAAAAATTACCTTAAGGGGGTTGTGGGTGAAGAATGTTGGAATTGCTGGGGAAAATAGCCCTCTCTCCTTCACTTGGACTGGAAGGGTCGATTAACGGGCCAGAATAAGAATAAATGAGATGAAAAAATCGGGAGACTAAAACCTTCTTGTCAACTGCGAGTGAAATTTTTATTCTGCGTGAAGGATGGCTCACCGGTGCGGCAGCAAAAACTAGGTAAAAATATGTCTCAATTCCACACAAATTTGTTAAATCTCGTCAAATTTTGGCTTTAAATTGAATAAAACAAAAAAATTTCGCGAGAAGGACGACGTCTTCAAATATTCCAGAAAAGAAAAAATTTAAAAAAACCTCCTTTGGTTTTTAGGGGTAAAAATGAAATCCAGAAATTTCGTTTAAATCTGATTTAAGCTCCGGTCAATATTGTTTCAAATTGAAAAAAAACAAAAAATTTATGGAACCTATGCAATTTTGTCTTATTTTATTAAAGCTCGTTTGAACAAATTAATTCTCTGTTGCTTTAAGCGTTTGAAAAGGGATTCATTCGTTTATAATTTCTATCGCCATGGTAAAGTTTCCGAGCATTGGCAAAGAGGAGAACAAAACGCCCACCGTCTCCAAAAAACTTTCTCACGCCCTCGCTGAAACCATCATACATCTCATTCATATACCCACGAATTTTTCATCACTTTTAAATAATAAATTATTTGTTTATTGACGCGGATTTCTAGAAAATATATGAACTATTTTGTTCCACTCAAGCATTTTACACCTACAACCCACTTAAGCGCTTGTGGGTTGTAAATGAAACAGCGTTTGAAAAAAAAATTCGTTGTTTGCTAATTCTTGAAATTGAACGAAAGAAATAGAATATCATAAAAAAACAATATTTTAAACCAATTAAACTCGGTTATTTTTGACTTTGTTCTCGCCGTAGGCGCGGACTTTAGATAACAACACCAAGTTACCTCTGCTGGGAAATTATAACCAATAAATTCGTTTGTTTAACGCTTAAAACTACAGAGAATAATTTTTTTCGGACGAGCTTATGGTTAAAATATGCCATACTTTCGTAGTTCATACATTTTCTGATTTATTTCAATTGTTAAACAAAATTGACCGAGGCTTATTCAGATTTTAAAAGAATTTCTGAATGTTCATTTTACCGTCTACAAAATCCAAAGGAGATTTTTTGTTAATTTTCTTTTATGGTTAATTATTTGAGACGGTCGTACTTTATCGAACATCTTTGTTTTATTTCAATTTATAAACACAAATTGATCGAGATTTGTACAATTTTTGTGTGAATTGAGACACATATTTTCACCAGGTTTTCGATGCCGCACCGGTGAGCCATCCTTCACCAGAATTAAAAAAATTACTTGCAGTGACAGAAAGGTTTTTAGCTCCCGTTTTTTTTCTCATTTTTCTTATCTGCCCGTTATCGACCCCTTCCAGTCCAGCTGGAGGAGAGGCTAATTTCCCCAGCAATTCCAACATTCTACACCCACAACTCCTTAAGGGAGTCACGACGGACGCTATTATCTTCGGAAACTCAGACATTGAGAAAAAGTTACATTTTAGCATGCATTCTCAATTTTTGATATCGATTTATTTCCAAAAAAATTTAAAAAAAAATTTTTCGATATTAAAAAAATTTTCATAAATTCGTAATTTTTTACGAAGTATTATTTTATTCACTTTATTGTATCTTTTGAAAGTATTTTATCCGGTTGAAATCTAATTTTGCTTGCACATTTTGCCTGTGAATTCAATCTTTGAATGAAGAAAAAAAAATAAAAAATTTCGAAAAAATTTTTTTTCAACTTTTTCCTTAGATCAAGAAAAAGGGGTAACGACGGACGCTATATCTCGGAACTCAGAATGAGAAAAAATTCAATTTTAAGCTGCATTCTCATTTTTGATTATCGATTTCATTCCGAAAAAATGAAAAAAAAAATTTTCGATATAAAAAAATTTCATAAATTTCGTATTTTTACGAAGTATTATTTTTTCATCACTTTACTGCGATCTTTTAAGGGGGTAGCAGCGAATGTGGAAGATTGGTAACATTTTTTTCGGATGATTTCTGAAAGAAAAAACAATGTGTGGAAAAATATTTATTTTATTTTTATCTTAAATGAAAGTGTCCATACTTTGCAAACCGTTTATATTTTTAAATTTTGAACCATACTTAAGTATCTGTAAAAATTATCAAAAACCACTTTTCATTATGAACTCCATTTCCAAACTTGGACCCTTATGTGAGAATTTTTTGAAAGCAATTATTTATAAACTTCAGGACATTGTCGGTTGTATTGCCTAATTAAGTGGGAGAATAAATTATCACACATGAAAAAATTCCTCAATATGGAAGTTTTTTTTCCATGAAAAATGGATAAAAACAGGCTTTATTTAGGAAAAAAAATTGACCTTCAATTGAGTTTAAATATTAAAAAAATGTCCTTACTTTTAAAAGTTTAAGTAGCCTATAAACACCCGCAATTTTATACAGATTTTTAAAAAAATTACTAAAATTTTTATAAATTGCGTGCCAAATGGCACCAAACCGGTTTCACAAGGAAGTGTTGTAAATTTCATCAGAAGTTCAGAAACGATATTCCACTTGCCCTTGCATCGTTTGAAATACGGAAACCAAATAGATACCAGAAAATTTCAACAAGTGATTCAGCCTGATTTTTTACAGAGATTTTCAAAAAACTACTACACTAAAATTTTTGGACTTGATTTGCGGAAAATTTCATTAATTATTTCTAAAGAGTCGACAAACCAAAATGACAAAAAAACCATTTTCCATATTTTCAAACATCAGTCAGAAAATAACCATTGTAAACATGCATGAAAAATTAAAAGTAGCTATTTTTTTTCGTTTTTATTCACAGATTTTCATAAAATTAATCAGAAAAAAATTTTGGACCAAAAAATGCTTTAAAAATTTTCTTAATGCTTTGAATTTTTCGAAAATTTTACGAAATTATAAAATAAAAGTTTGGAACTCAAATCGTTCCTTAAATAGATAGAAAATGATTTAAATGAGCTGATACACATTTATTGTGGTTAAGGGTATTCCCGGCTCCTACATTTTATGCAGTTATTGATGTCATTAAAAATGCACCAAATCAATTGTTTATGTTTTGAACGCATAAAACAACCCAAATGACAAACAAAAAAATTTTAAACGAAAATTTTGCGTTGTTTCGACTTTTTTTTCTAAGTATTTTTCTCAAAATTATGTTCAAAAATAACGTTTGTGTCAATTTGGACCACTAAAACTTCAAAAATATCGGGTTGACGTAAGCCAACTTTCTCTTCAGGTTTCCCCCAGCTTTCTTTTGCGACATACCTTTTCGAAAAATCGAAGCACAATTTTTTTTTTCGAAAATTTTTCCACGTGACCTTCAAAAATTCATATTTTTGAGTTTTAGGGTCAACAAAAATTGAAAAAAAACGGCTCCTCAGAAGTTCTATTGTTTCGAGCTACCGTTTACAAAAATTTGAGTTGAATTTTGAAATTTAACCTAGAGGAGATTAGATTTTTCCGATGAAAAAAGGTCCAAAAAAACCGGTATTTTGCGACCGGCGTTTTTTACATTTATTCTTGGGAATGAATATAGCACTTATGGACAAAAGCGCCTCCTCAGAAGTTTTTCAAATACTAATTATACAGGTTATGTTCAAAATTTGGGTTAATTTCAAAATAAAAACCTGCGAGGAGAAGATTTTGCGTTGGCTTAGGGTGGCTCTTGTGCCGTTATGTTTGTGAAGGAGTTGTGGTCATTGCAAAAAAGTTTTGACACATGTTTACGCAGATGACGAAGGCTAGTTCTACAAACTTGGCTAAATCTGAATTATATCCTTGAATCTTCCTGTTTGGCTAATCATTTTTAATCGGAGAATATGTCAATTTAGGGACCGGGATACCCTTAAGCTACGTAATAAAGCACCAAAAAAAAAACCAACTAATTATTTTTCGTAAATTAAATTGAAGGCCAGTCTTGCCACATTGACTGCTACCCCCTTAAAGTATTTAATCCGTTGAATTTAATTTCCTTGCACATTTTGCCTGTGAATTCAATCTGGTATGAAGAAATAAAAAAAAATTTATTTTTCAGCAAAAAAAAAAAATTCAAAAATTTCTGACTTTTTCTATGTTTTATTTTCATTCAACTCACTGAATTTCTTGTAATGATCCGTTGAAATCTGATTTTGTTGCCACAATTGACTGTGAATTTGATCTTGAAAGATTCACAATAAAAAAAAAAAATTATCGAAAATTTTTATTCAAAATTCAACCAAAATTGTTGATATTTAGTCTCATTTATTTGATGATACGATATCAAAGACAATTTCATTTGTTTTGCAAGAAACTAGGATTATAAATCTGAAAAACAAAATTTTATTAAAAAAAAATTTTTGAAAAATATTTATTTCAGTTTTTTAAGGTTCCCAAACTTTGAGCGCGTCGCATTAAGTAGCCGAGAGGAATATTCGAAAAAACCCACGTTCATTAGTTCCGGCAAAAACGATTTCCTAAAAGTGCTTTTTTTAACTTACTGTGTTGAGCAAAAAAGGTGGAAAAAATTCTGATGTTTCACCTCCGAAAAATCATTTCGTTTATGAAAAACGGCCAAAATGAATTTTTGACCGGTAAATACGACTTGCGTACAATCATTACAAAAAACTTCCGGTTACTTTTTTTGCAAAATTCAGACAAATATTTCGTAGCTTGTCACAACGAGAAAAATCACTGAATTTTATTCAGCTCGTGAACAGACGTTTGAAAAATCACGAAATGGCGTCGGTACTGCCTTTAAGGCTTAAAGCAAGTTTTTGTCCACAATTATTTCTCGTTTTTTTTCAAAAATTCGTGTTTTTGGACTTTTCCTAAAAATTGAATTTTTCTGAATAAATAATTCAGAACCATCAAAAGGCCTTCCTGACCAGTCATGACGAGAAAAAGACTGCAGCAATATCCTTTTACCAACAGCAACTCCATTCTCAAAAAATTGTATTACTATCTCTACTAGCGCGAGTTTCGAACCCCACTAATTGTTGTCTAAGTTGATTTGTGTAGTGATGCTTGAGTGATTACACACCGATCAAAATTTTAGCAGGTCCCAATTTTCAAGCACCGCTTTATATCATTACTCAAGACAATTCCCTAAGACAACATTAGTGGGATTCGAACACGCGCCTATAGAGATAGTAAACCGTTTTTGAGATGGAGTTCCGTTGGTTAAATGTTTTCTTGATCCCCGAATTATTGACGACCACCCCCTTTAACTTGGTTTGCACCCATGAAAACAGTGTGGCTTTACTTGGCCATAGCTAAAATTCAGAATAAATCTCCCCATTTTGTTTAAAAGTTTTTCGACCCTTGGAGACTGTTTTTTGCAAATCTGATATTGACCGGTTATTCAACGATTTATTCCATGATATTTGCGAAATGAAAGATTTAGAAACATGAAAATGTCCTTCAAAGCGATTGGCTTCTCAAAAGATGATACCGGGAAACCAGTTATTGTTTTGCCTTCATGGCCGTGGAACATGGAGATTTTATTGAAAAAATTTAACGAATCCAACACTTCCTTTGAATTATCAACAAGTTAGAGATTTTGAACTGATTTTAAATTAGTAAATCAAGTAAGAAGTTTAAAATAGTTCACTAATACAGTATTGAAGGTAAAAAAATTTACAAATGTTCTCAAAATTTTTCTTGAATTCCATTCATGTTTGGGAAATATTGAACATATATCAAATAAGGTAATTAGATTTTTCCAACTGCCAATACAGGGGGCCTAATATCGCCGAAAAGGTTTTTCCGTTCAAAAAATTTCGGGCGATATCGGCACATTCGGCAATATGAGGACAGAAATAAGAAAATTAATTCATAAATGAATAAAACGCGTTTGGTGCTTCAAATTACGTACAAATGTTTGATTTTTTTTCAATTTTATAAGAACTTTTACAGATAGGTTCGAATGAATGAATAACCAAAAAATACAGAGATTAAGTTCTCAAACAAACGAATTCAAATAAAAGTTTGAAAAAAGTAAATTTGGAAATTCAATCTTGAAAATTGACGTCATCTTGACGCCCACAGGTTGCCGTGAGTTAAGTTCAGCAAATTTTCGGTCAGTTTTTGGCGACCCATTTGAGTCATAATTATGACTCATAATTCAAAAAACATTTTTCAAAAACGCAGAAAGAAAATAGTTTTTATTTAATTTTTTTGCTCTTACCTGAAACATATTTTCTGGACTGATGACTTAAAAATTCTTGAAAGTTACGAATTAAGTTTGAAACGTTGGATAAAATATTATGTATTAATTTTGAGTTAAAAATTAATTAAATCTCGTGCAGGCGTTTAAATTTTGTCTGGATGCTGCTCAAGGATGGATTATTTGAGCAAAAAGATATAATTCACCGGGATCTTGCTGCTAAAACTGTTTGCTTGATAACCAAATTGACCCTCAAAATATCTGATTTGGGTTTTGGCTAAAATATAGACTCGGCTTATGAGAAGAAACGGGATCATTTTCAAAAATTCACGGAGATTTCACATACAGATATTCTTGGTTTATGTTTTACATTTTGATGTTTTAAATTCCTTTTATTTCAGCAGGCGTTCACGCCATAAAGACTCAAAAATATGTACAAGGTTAAAAGGATGTGGGTGACAATAATTGGGCTCTACTTCACATTTCAGGAGAAATTTTCTGAGACATAATTTATTTTTTTTCAAATAAGTAGTTATAACTAAGGCAGGCTTCCAAAAGGGAATAGGGATAAAGGGGATAAACGAGGGGATAGAGGGGGATAGGATGAGATAGGGATGCGAAAATTCAGAGCCATAAGAGGGATAGGGATGGAAAGTCCCATTTCCCCTTTTGTATTCCCGTTTTATCCCATCCCCCTTTTTTATCCCGTTTATCCCTTTTTCCGTCCCTATCCCGTTCTTCCCTATCCCCCTTTTTATCCCTTTTCTATCCCTATTCTCCCTTTTTTGCATAATCATAAATATAAACACTCTTCCAGAAAGTTTTACTGTATATTTAAGGTAAAATTTAGTCCAAAAAAATTTGGCGGTTTTTTTCGATGAATTCATGACTTCCGGTTTAACCGGAAGTCCAGTGAAACGTCGGTGTGTTTAATGAATTATATATTACAAGAGGGCATATAATATACCCAATATTTTGAGGGTGAAAATTTTGTAAAAAAAAGGGCGGGTATTTCGATATATGATTGACTACCGGTTTAAAACCGGAAATCGAGTGAAAAGTGTTGTTTAATTATTATATAACAAGAAGTTATATTTGAGGTGTAGAATGTGTCAAAGAAAATTTGGCGGTATTTTCGATATATGATGACTTTTCCGGTTTAACCGGAAGTAGACTAAAAGTGTCTGTTTATTTTTAATCATAGATTTTACAAGAGAGTATATTTGAGAGTAAAAATTTTTCAAAAAATTTTGGCGGTATTTTTCGATGAATTCATGACTTCCGGTTTAACCGGAAGTCCAGGAACAGTGTGTTTAAGGAATATATATTACAAGAGGCGGCATATAATTTTATACCCAATATTTGAGGGTGGAATATTTGTAAAAAAAATGCGGTAATTTTCGATATATGATGACTCCGGGTTAACCGGAAGTAGAGTAAAAAGTGTGTTTATTATCAAGATCATACGAGAGTATATTTGAGAGTAAATTTTGTCAAAAAAATTTCGGGCGGTCTTTTGGATGAATAATGACTTCCGGTTTGACCAGAAGTTTTGAGTGAAAATTGTGTTTAATTAATTATATAATACAACAGGGTATGTTAAGGAATGGACATTTGTCAAAAAAAATTTTGCGTATTTTCGATGACTCATGAATTCCGGTTTATAGTAGAATTTTTAGTAATATTGAATTGTAATAATACCACATTTTTCTACTACTGTGGTTCTTTTCCAAGCGGACACTTTTTTGCAAAAATCCGCGTTTTGTCCGCTTAGACTTACCCGGTTTTTGTCCGCTTAGACTTAATCGGCTCTAAATCACCCCTAGAGGGCACTGGCGAGCTTAAATTGAAAGCCAAATTCGCTGTTGACACTGGTGAACTCATAAAAAAGAAAACTTACTGTCAAAAACTTAAATAAGAAGTTTTTGTTTATATTTTTGTTATTTCGAAACATTAAATTAAAATTTTTTATTGTTTTTTGAGACATGAATAATTATTTATTTTCTATTTAAAAAATAGTAATTTTGACTTTCGGCCTAAACAGCATTTTCAGTTGTGCAGAGAACAAGTTGTTTTTGACTTCAGCTTTAGCGAAACTTTTAGATGCGAAATATAAGAGGATTAATCAAGCAATTTTCTTGGAAATGCGACAAAACACAAATATTTTTACTGCGAAACTTTTTGATGGCGAAAATCTGAGGCTGATCACCTCCTTATATTTTCGCATCAAAAAGTTTCGGGCGTAAAAATATTTTGTGTTTTTGTTCCATTTCAAGAAAATTGCTTGATTAAACCTCTTATTATTTCGCATCTAAAAAGTTTCGCTAAAGCTGAAGTCAAAAACCAAACTTGTTCTCTTGCACACTGAAAATGGCTGTTTTAGACCGAAACGTCAAAAATAAAACTATTTTTAAATTAGAAAATAAATAATTAAAATTAAAAAACCTCTTCTAAGGCGGACAAAATTAAATTTACCCGCGTTTTGTCCGCTAAGACCTTTTCAGCTCTAAGCACCCTTTTAGAGGCACTAAAGGAGCTTAAAAAATTAAAGCGAAATTCGCTATAGACACGAAATTCAAAAAATCGATCACATGCCTAAGTAACACTAAAAATAATTTTCCTTATTCTTTGTAAGAAAAGGAGATTTTATGTCACTCGGGCAAATCATAATGGATATTTTCTTGTTTATTTTGAAAACTAGAAATAAAAAATCTCTTTTAAGGGAAGGTATGCGACTCTGATTTTGAATTTTCTAGCTCGTGAAATATACTTGAAAACTAACAGTTCATGAGAAAACCGAAAATGCCTAATTTGTAGATCTATCCTTTAATCTTGCGAAAAAATACTCACAAATTTTATTTTTGACCATTACACCAATAGTACAAGTATCGTAACAAGGTGACATTTTCAAAACTTCAAATTCTATCTCCTCCCAGACGGTATATCAATTGAGCTCAAATTTTCACAGGATCACGTACGGTAGTATTAAAATTTTTCATTTCGAGAGCCTTTTTTTTGATCCGGGCAATGACAATTCTAGAACGCCAAATAAACCGACAATTTTTAACATTTCGACTTCAAAATCTATCTCCTCCAGGTATGTTTGCAAAATACTCAATTTTCATCAAGTATTCCTCAGAAAAATTTTAAAGAGATGATCGAGAAGCTTTTTTGCAATTTCGAGCTGAACTCGAATATGATTTTTTTGGTCATTTTCCGAAAATTCCCGAAAAAAAAAGTGCTTTCGATTTTTTTTCGAGTTAGGGCTTCAAAAAGAAAAGCCAGTTTAAACCCACTGATGAGAAAATTGGCCTTAACGTCCAAGTCCCNTTCTCACAAAACGATTGTCTATGATGTTGTAGAAAAAGTTAAAAACATGTTTGACGTAATCGCTATTTTCGGAAAATTCAGTTGATAATCATTATTATGATTATTTTAATTTACTGATTGTTTTTAAACAGCTCCCGCCGGGCTGGGTTTTTTGTGAAAATTAAACAACGAAAAAATCCGACTTTTTTGATAAAGCGCCCGAAGGCGAAAATTTAAAACTCGGATCTTGCGAATTGATTAATATTCTTAAAATTTTATCATTTAAGAAGGTTGTAAAGGCCAGGAAAGGGCATCCGACTCGGACGCCCATCTCTGGTATAGGCAGTCCATATCTTCTGAACTAAAAGTGCTCGGGAGTTAATTTTACGATTTTTGATGGCTTTTTTAGTTATATGAAATATAAAAATTGTCAAAAATCTCTCTCGATTCTTGGTAAAACCAAGTTTCTCTTATTCGTCTTGTATTAGGAATCACCGATTCAGAAATATCCAAATTGCATGAACTTAACCCCAAATTAAATGATAAGATTCAGAAAATAGGCGCCTAATTGGACTCGACATTCGAAAATGATGAGATAGTTAATCGGCTTTACTGTTAATCGGCTATGTTTCTGTAATAATGGCTTTAATAGGGGTGCATTATGTTTTTATTAAATTTATCAATTAAATTTTTGGAGACAAAATTAACGACAATCGATCGGAAATACAATTTTTAGTATAGTGTGCATAAAAATAGATGTTTAAAATAGAGTAAATGCCTAAACTTCGGTGAATTTGCGTATGTGATATAAAATTGTTCAATTAATGATTAAAAAAATTATGCCCGGAAATAATTTTTTTGGTCTTCTTACTAGAAACTTTATGCTTTTATTGAATCTAAGAAGTCCAGGAATGTGCAAAAAATTGTAATTTTTCTTTAATAAAGCCTATTTACAGTACAATTTTCCTTCTCACCTTTAA
>SCLH01000484.1:137060-174948 GCA_004367855.1 Oikopleura vanhoeffeni
TTCAAATAATGGGTGTATTTTGCGCATGTTTTGCTGGTACAATGGCATTTCGTCGACCAATATCAGATTTTTTTTAAATAAAAAGCACTTTCTTTAAAAATTGTGCTAAGCGAGTGAGGTGAGTCGAGTTTTTTTTCAATTTCATCATAATTAGGCTTTTTAGATGCATTCAAAGTTTATTTACCCTCAAATTTTGTCAAAAATAGGGTTTTGAAAGAAAAATTCCCAAAACTTTTTTTGAGTAAAAATCATAAATTTTAAATACATTTTTGTCAGTAAGTTGCACAAAACTAAAATAAGTTGTAACAATAGTCAGATCCATGTCTAGATGCACGAGAAAAAGTTATTTACACTGAAAAAAATACTTAGAAAAAAATTCCGTAATTATGCAAAATTCGAAATTTTTTTATCGAAATCCATCTTTTTTTAGGTTTTATAAGCAAATTGCGTTATAAAAATTAAGAATGCAGGCTAAAATTCAGCTTTCTAATCACTTCTGAGTCTCGAGAAAACAGGCCGCTCCGTCGGTTACCCCAAATTTCTGGGATCTAAGTTCACGCAGATGATCTAATGCAACAAATTAGAGCAAAGAGTGTATTACTTCAAAAGATACAGTGCGGTTTAAAGGAAAATAAACTTTGAAAATATAGAAAATTTTGGAATTTTTTGACATCAAAATTTTTTTTTATATATTTTTGGAGCAAACCAGCCACTGAAAATGACAATGCCAACTAAAATTAAGCTTCCTATCACTTTTTGGAGTCTCGAGATAGCAGCCTCCGTCGGTTAATCCCTTAATGGGAACATCCCATTTTTAACCGAAACCCCGATGTTAAAAAAAACATTTTGAGACGATAGATTAAAAAATTTCACCATTTTCGGGTGTACTCCGCTAAAAGTTTCTAAAAACTGTTTAGCACATTTTCAAAATTTCCTTAATATGAGAGTTTTTTTTCCATGAAAATGGTCCAAAAAAAGACTTTTTAGGAAAAAAGCTTTTTAGGAAATAATTGACCTTCAATTGCCGTTTAATATCGAAAAATGTCCTGAACTTTCAAAGAAGAACACACCTATTAAACCCGAAATTATTTATTGAGATTTTTTTGCAAAAGTAAAATTTTTCATAAATTGGTGCAAATGGCACTAACCGGTATCACAAACAAGTGTTGGTCCAATTTCATCAGTAGACGATATTCGTTGACCCTCTCATCGGTTGAAATACTCAAAAATTCGGTTCTGAGAAAACCGACATCCATCGAAGTCATTTTTCTAGGCAATACAGTAGTTCAACTTTTCGTCAGAAACTTTTTGGGCAAATTGTTTTCCGATTCGCAACCCCGCCAAAAACTTTTGGTCCAGTGACAGCTGTACACCTAACTTTTTTTCGTTTGAATAACCCGTGCGCCTCCTTCGGAGTTATAAGATGATGGACTTTAAAAGCACACATAATTCTCTCCTGAAACACTCGAGACTTTCAATAGGCCGAGTTTTTTATTTTTAATAATTCAAATCAGCGGCTTAAGCAACCTGTTCAAATAGGAGTATTGTAAGGTAGGGACGACAAAACTTTTTATTTAATAATGGTGTAAATTGTAGCCTGAAAAACTATTACGTTCAGGAAATTTTGTTTTTAAAGTTTCATTCTACTGCTAAAATTGAAAACCATTTTTTAAATTGCCTATGTTAACCCTCCGAGGCACATGCCCTTTTGAAAGGGTAAAGTCACTTTAAATCAGCCAAAAATGATGGAAAAATGATTTAAAAAAGCTCTTTTTTCGAATATATTTTAAAACTCACAATGTGAATCTGAAAATATCACCCCAAAATTTATTGAAAAAAAGTTCAAATTTTATGACGGAAATGCGATCCTAGACAAATCTTGAGCAGAATTATATTTTTTTGGGAAATTTCAAAATATCCGATTTCCCGATTTTAGTAATGGATAAACTGCATATGTTTTTGAAAAAATAAATTGTGAAATCATTGCCAAGAGTGATATCTTATACCATATTTGGCTTAATATTTGAAAATAATCAAATAATTTCATTAAATCGAGAAAAAACTAACAATTTTTCCTAAAAAAAGCGTGATTTTTTCATGAATATTTTGAACTTATTTAAAAATATTTTTGATTCCCAACAGATAAAGTCAATCAGACAAAAATAATTAAGTAGAAACAAAAGCCACTGCGCAGTTATGGAGATCAACATAACATTTCCTGGAGCCTACCATTGACGTAGTAACCACGTGGTTTAAATAACCTTACTTTTCAAACGTTTTTTTCTAGAATTAAAACAAAAATTTCTAGTAATATATTTTTTTCAAAGTTTAACTCTTCAACTTGATTATATGTATCCTGTAGGAAAAATGAAGGTTGATCTTATAAGAGTTTTCTGTAAACAACTCTAAAAATGCCCTTCTGAAAGGGTAATTATGCCTTGGCGGAAACTTTTTTTAATATGCTCGGAGGGTTAAGCTAAAATATTTCTTAGTTTTTTCGAAAAAAAATAAAACATCTCTAGCTTCAACATACTAATAGTAGGCAATTAAATAAAGATTTTTCCTTCTTTAAAAATAGCTGACAACTATTTAAAAACAAATTTGTACTGAACGTAATAATGTTTTCAAGGGCGCTACAATTTAAACATAATTTAAAAATGCTAAGCAAAAAAATATTGCCGTTCCACCTTAGTTTATGGCGTTTATGCTGTTTTTTCAACATCTCGAACCGTAAATTTCTATAAATTTCTTTGCGATTTGCGTCAACTTTTAACTGCAACGAAACGATCGATTTTTTTCTTGAATGATTTGACTCTTTATTTAAATATAATGTTAGAGAAATAGTAGTGAACTTTAGGAAAATGAACATGTAAGTGAGCATAAGTTTACAAACACCGGTAGGGAGATTAAGAGAATTAACTAAAATAAAAGCTTTCTTAATGCAGTTAAAAAAGTCCTTGAAAATAAGCACAAATTAATTGTCACTAACAACTTGTTAGGCACGTCTTTTCGAAAACACTTAAGTCGATAAGTCGAAATGTTTTTTTGTAGTAGAGATCAGGCTGTAAAAAGAGGTGCATTTGATGATTTTATTTTCGAAAACCGCCTTTTGCGTTAAAAAAACGAAAACAATCGTAATTTTATAAAAAAAATTTTCGAATTTTTTAATATTTTGAGAACGGGATACACGTTTTCGAACATTTTGCTTACTTTATACACCGACTCTACTGCTATTAAATAATTTGATACAATTTTTCGAAATTGATCACTGGCTCTAATTTCTAGATAAAAAGGGCCATTTGAAATATTTGCCCAGAGTGCCTCCATTTAGTTTTTGTAATTTAGAAAATGGTGGCAAGTCAAGAGGCGTTTTCAAATTTAAACCAGAATGACATCTGAACCCAGCAAAATGCTTCGAAATTCTAAAGCTGTCAGAAAGTATAAGAAAAAAATAAAGGGTCTAAGCTGGCAATAAACTGGGTTGTTTTAAGTGGATAAAGTTCGAAGTAAATTGCTTGAGGAAAAACGAAAGTAAAAATTGAACTAACAAAAGAACAGTATAATCTAACGATGAAATCAAATAACTTTTTACGACTGGAAACATCATAACGAGTAAGATCGCGAAATCTTGTTAAGAATTTCCACTTACTTATTTGAGCCGTAGTTTTTATTTTTGGGATTTATTCATAGAAAAATAATATGAAATTCATGAAAGACAAACTATGTTCTGGCGCCGTCTTGTAAATGTTAGAAACTTGGTAAATGACGCATATATTGAAGAACACCGAAAAACAATAACGCCTGAAAATATGTACACCTACGCATAATACGGTTTTTTATCATCGTACTAGATGAACTGAAACTTTTTCCATCATAATTTGACTGATAATTCACAGGCTTTTTTTCAAAAATTGAATTTATTTTCAAGGTAATATTTTTCATAATTGAAAAAGGGTTCAGATCCAGTTTTTAATATATTAACGAACACCTGGTCAACCAAAAATGACCAGAAAGAGTTCATCGGTGAATAATGGGTCGCCAGAGAGCAAAATCGATAATCTTAATCTAAGCAACGGATTATGATCTTAGCGAACCTTGTGTACATAATTGGCCAATGGTTCCTTTGGTGGATGTTCACATAAAAAATGTGATGCCCTTGGTACCCTAAAAAATGCTCCTCATAAAAGGCTTAACTTTCATTTGAAAAATAATAAGACCTGTTTAAATTCAATTTTTGAAGGCCACAGAATGTTTAGTTTAACATATAGAGCACTAACTTTCAGACCATCAAGGGCCTATACCGATAAGCTTAAAAGTGTTTCCTGTATAATGATCAATATTCGAAAAAAACATTTTTTTGTCATGGATGATCACTTATTGCGTAGGAAACAAATTTTCAGACGTAACTTTGTTTTTTATGTGTCATCAAATATAAGATCAAACACAGTTTCTGTCATATCAACAGCTGGTGCCAAGAGCATATTTGGTCTATGGTCAATTTTATGATTTCATTTGCCATTTTTTTGAAAGAAATTATAAAGAAAAATCTAACGGCTGTATAAGTTAGTGATAATATTATTTACAAGAAAGGCTATGTTATTCGATTTTTCATTTTAGAGTGCAAAAAAAGTTATTTCATTCTTCAAAGGGAACCCAACCTACGGTGTTTTAGAAAAAATAGGGGAAAATAATATTGAGTGGATAAAACATACAATCAAGCTCAACTTATTATATCTGAGAATGAAATTGAAAATTCATGAGCGCAATTTTGAGTCATATTCTGCCCAGATCTTATTTCAAAAACAGTGCGATGTCTACTAGACAATGGCTCCAATTACCCAAGCTCATTTGAACGCCTTCGCAATGAGTGGCAGGAGTGACCGATACTGTAGGGCAGAAAGAGGCATTTTAAGGGGGTGGCTTAGTTTTGACGGTTAACTACACCCTTAAGGATATGATAAACCCATTCTTTTCAATATAAATGAAATAATTTTTCGAGGGAAGGTAGCACATAAAAATAAACTAAGTACAGGAGTATCTGTCTAAAAGGACTAAAAGACTATTTTTAGCCTTGTTTATCGACAATTAAATTGGGGATTGAAATATCGTATATTCAGCAACTTTTATAGGAGAAAAAGTATCGTAAATAAGAATAAAACCTTTATTTTCTGTTAACTATCATTTTAAAGGGATAACGAAAATTAAGAAAATTTTGAATACTCGAATTTTTTCTGATTTCCAAAACAAAAAATCACCTTTTCGAAAAATTACGCGTGAGGTGGCAAAATGACTCAACTTTTTTAATTTGTCTAGTCGACAATTAAAAAATAGCCTTTAAACAGAAAGAGAACATTCAGGAACCCCAAAAATTTTCTTAAATTTCCGTTTCCCAGTATCATTTTCACTTGTGAATAAAAAAGCTTAGCCGTCAGGAAGATTGACACGGTATAGATATGATCAGTTGCGTTAAGGGTAGTTGGGGATGCGTGGGTTGAAACGACTGTAACATATTTGAGGTTATCGGTTTTGTCCGAAAATTGCTGAATCTTTAGAATCAGTATTTTATTTTTCAAAATTTTTTGAATCACAACCAAAAGTTTGCAAATTCTAACGTGATCGACATTTTTCGATATGCAACTGTTGAACTTACATTCGATAAAATGGTCAAAATTTTGGTTTTGCGAAAAAAAGCATGTTTTTGGCGAGAGTGGAGCAAGGTAGATTTCGATAGACAAATTTCCGCAAGATTTAAGGGTGGGTGGGGTGGTAAAAGCCGAAAATCAAGATTCTCAGGTCCTAAAATCTATAAAAAAACTGCAAAAAACCACTCCAAGCGCAAGATTTCGGGGGTCAGCCTATGGTAAGTATCTTCTAGGTTTTAGCGCTTTTTAAAAGTTTTTTCTTTTTCCTTGGTAGGTACGGTTTTTATTGAGGCTTTTCCTTTCATGATATTTCATGAATCTTTCATGATATTTTTGCGCGTAATAATAAAAAAAAAGCTATTTATATAACACCAGTTAAAATCGGGAAGGCGGAGTTTGACGGGATTTAAAAGAGTAGCTAAAAAAGGTTTTTTTCTTAAGCGCTGGATTTAAAATGTTTTTTCGCTAAGGTGATCATTTTTGTATTTTGAGGTACATACAGGCGTATTATAGTAGTGTATTGAGGTATTAGGGCTGCCTTGCTTTTTTCACTTCACTTATAATAATATAGAGAAAAAAAATGTGTAAAATTTAACGATATGCCTTGTATCGTAACAGAAGGCCATCACAGTTGGAGATCAAAAAGCGGCGTGAATATTATTTGGCCTGCTCAGGCACTATTTATACGGTAGCTTAGGTCTCTTCATTTGTACAGTTGGTAATCCGTTTAACTCCCAGACCGCGAAAACGCATAAAATTTCGATGGAAATTAGATAATTACAGGCAGGTCCGGCGGATAGGTGAAAGTTTTGTCGCTCAAAAACCTCCACCTATCCGCGGAGTCTGGAAAGATACGCTCTCATTGGTCAATAAATGGGAAGATATGCCCCTGATTGGTCAATAAACCCATCTTTGCCTTTCACCTATCCGCCGGACGTCAGGAGAATTTTTTTAATTTCAGATGCGGGGCGATTGCGGAGGCTTACGGAGGTTTTTGCGTGGGTTTCACCTATCGCGGACGACCTGCTGTATGTGATTTTTTCATTATGACAAAATTTTTGGAAAAAATGATTATTAAGATGGCGTGGAAAGGAAAAGTTTACAAAAACAATTCTTTCGGGATTTTTTGTGTATATCACCAAAAACGTATTTTTTATCGAAAAATAATGACCAAAAAATATACATTTTAAGGTCTCATGGTGATTTCTCTATAACTTATGCGTTTTATTCAAAAATCAACCCAGGGAATTTTCGGTATCGTATTAAGAATAGATGTACGATATCCATTTTTTGAAAAAAATCACATTTATAATTTCTTCTAAAATCGAATTTTCTGGTTTACCCGGACAGGAGTTAAAAATTTTCAAACACCAAACCGCTAGAATAAAAGTGTATTTTTTATTAAGCATTCAGAAACAATGTTTTCATCTGGTGACCAGGTCGAAAACTTGGGGTCATATTTCGTTTTCCTTAGCAAGCTTAAAATATATTCCTAACGGCTTAATAATATTTTAAGTAAAAAAATCCCGATTTGAGGGAATATTGTATTGTTTGAGTTTATATCGATGACCGGATGTTTTTGTTTTGCCAGTGGGAGACCAGGTACCGGCGTAGGTTCACCTTGACGAATAAGCGCGCGGCATTTGGGTCCGCTGGGTGTCCCACTGTGTGATGATGAATTATTTTAATTTTCTATTTTGTTTGGCTGAAATATTGAACTGATGGGGGTTTTTTGAGGGAGGGGGAAATTTTGCAACCATTTTTCAGGCAAATTTTATAACGCGGATTTTGCCTACGCGATTTTTTTAAATAAATAAAATAGGTAAAACACAAGAGGAAACGTAGCAAGAAATATCTCTTCTTCAAATACCGTATTTATCGCATTTTATGACCTTTTGTTTACCGTTTTGTAACGCAACCAGTTAAAAGTGTGGTTATCAGAGCATAGTGACCAGCGTGAAACTTATTGAGGTGGGTGATAAATAGTGCAGTATAAGTGTTGCTCTCCTTTAGGAGGAATCCAACGTTTTTTATTGCGAAATAATGAAATTCGTACATAGGCGGCCACAAAGAGTGGTGGTGATGTTGGAATTGAGAACGTTTAGGTCAATAATTTGAAAGAATAGTGAAAATAGTGTTTGGTCCTTATAAAGAAAACAAATAGTCTTTAAAAGGGGTATGTGAGATGGCAAGCCGAGTGTAACAATTGTAAATTTTTTTTATGTTAATAAAATGCGCTTAAAATTTTACAAATAAAAAGGGTAAAAAAAACCAACTTTTTAAGGTCACGGGGAACCAACTGTGAAATAAAAGACCTGAAACAGTGACCCCTTACGGCTGTCACGTCGAGTATCGGTTAAGAATGGTTGAGACTGCGCGATTAACTCAAATCAGGTTTGTTCGCTGCTTAGCCGGAGGAGACAATTCGGAGGTGAGGCTCATCGTTGAACGCGTTGAGGAGGGAAACGAAATCACTATCGTTGAAATCTGAATGAAATATATGAGGGCCAAAAAATACCAGATATACTGGTATAGATTATCTAGTTTTTTGCTGGAACTAACCTGCACCAATAAACCGTTTGAAACTTAAAAAAGACTTAAGGGGGTAGCAGCGATGTGGCAGATGGTACATTTTTCGGATTGATTTTATGAAAGAAAAAATGTGAAAAATTTTTTTTTCATATTTTCATCTCCAATAAAGTGTTTCATTCTTGCAAACGATATATATT
This sequence comes from Oikopleura vanhoeffeni, assembly GCA_004367855.1. Lineage (NCBI taxonomy): Eukaryota > Metazoa > Chordata > Appendicularia > Copelata > Oikopleuridae > Oikopleura > Oikopleura vanhoeffeni. Next base: position 145,432 of record SCLH01000484.1, read on the forward strand.
TTTAATTTCTCAACATTCTTAAGATATCTGTAAACATATCAAAAACCACTTTTTATTACAACTCCAATTCCAACTTGACCCGATGTGGGATTTCTTTGAAAGGCGATATTTATAAACTTCAGACATTTTCGGGTTGTAATGCACTAATTAGTGGGAGAATCATTATCCAAATGAAAAAATTTCTCTAATATGAAATTTTTTTTTGCAATGGAAAAATAGAGAAAAAAAGCTTTTTTAGGATAAAAAATTGACCTTCATTGAGTTTAAAATATTAAAAAATGTTCTGATTTTAAAAGTAAAGTAGCCTATTAGTAATAGGCTATATACACACCGCAATTTTATATAGATTTTTTCAAAAAAATAAAATTTTATATAAATTGCGTGCCAAATGGCACAAACCGGTGTCAACAAAGCAAGTGTTGTAAAAATGTTATCAGTAGTTCAGAAACAATATTCGCTTGACCTTTCCATCGATTGAAATACGCGAAATCAAATAGATACTATTAAATTTTCACATGTGATTTGGCTTTATTTTTAAAAGAGAATTTCAAAAAACCAACAAATAAAATTTTTTGGACCTGATTTGCGGAAAATTTTCATAATATTTCTAAAAAGTCGACCAAACAAAATGACAAATAAACATTTCATGATTTTTCAAAGAGCAGTCAGAAAATATGTAAACATGCATGAAAAAGTTAAAGCGGCTATTTTTTTCGTTTTCAATTCACAGATTTCAAAAAATTTATCAAGAAATTTTGGACGAAAAATGCTTAAAATTTTCATAATGCTTTTGAATTTTTTTCGAAAAATTTTACGAATTATAAATATAAAAGTTTGAACTCAAATCGTTCCTTAAATGAGATAAAAAATTATTTTATTGAGCTGATACACATTTTATTTTGGTTCAGTTAACGATAATAAGCAGACAAAATAAACCAATAATTATTTTCGTAAATTAAATTGACGCCAGTCTGCCACATCGCTCTACCCCCTTAAGTCTAAACTAAAGTTGTTATTTGAAAAGCTCATAGACCAATCATCGGTGTCAATCAGATTTCAGGAAAAAACTCAGATGGGGATCAAAAACTATATACAGGGGCTGCCGAATATCGCAGGAAGTTTTTGCCAAAATTGCGTAGGTTTTTTGCCAGAAAATTTCGCCAATATTTGCCCCCCACCCAGTATTTAAAGTGGGTGGTACTCAGAGAAGGGTCGGCATTAAAGCGCCAAAAAACATTATTTTCGATATTCCATAAAAAATATGTACCAACCAGATGTGAAATTTCACCGCAAAATAAAATACTATTTTTAGCACACTTTCAATTATATTTAAAGTGATACTGTAATTTGTCATTTGACGAAGAAAATGATTTTCCGTTAGATTCAACACTCGGTTTACGAAGGCTGAACTTGGTCAGAAAATGATTTTGCGTGGTCATCGTGAGTGCAAACAATAAATAATAATTAGAAATTAATCTTGATCTGGAAAGCGTGAAAATAGGGCATTTTTCGAAAAAAAATGTTATATACGGGGGGGGCAATATCGCCAGCCCAATATCGCCAAATTTGCCAATATCGCCCAAATTTTTTGGTGAAAAACTGTCGGCGATATTGCCCCCCCCCCCATGTAAATGAATCGCAATAATCAAAATTATCTCTCAATTTTTTTGTAATTGAATATTTTATTTTAAATGCTTAAAACTTTCCTAACAACTGATGTTTACTGGTGAAACTACCGTGAATCTCAGTAGTGTTTTCACAAAAGTTTAGAGCTGGAGTACTTGGCGTTTTAATTCGCGTGGCAGGGTGGGAGGCGAGGTTAGAATCTAAAAAAACATTATTCTTGCTTAATACAATTTAACTCCCAGGCTCTAATAAGTATACTAAGGTATTTTTTTTTAAAGGAACCACCCCTATCCAAGACGAATCAGCGGGAAAACCAATAGGCGATATCGAGAAACGGTTTTCCGCATTCAACTGCCAACTAAAAAAGCTCAATGGAGAATTTTTATCTTTCTTCTTGGACAACCGGTTCACCGGTAACCGCGATAGCTTTTATATAGGCATTTTCAGTATAAAATTCGAGCAAAAAAAATCGGAACTCGTTTTTTTCTTCCTGGAATTCCATCAAAAATATGTTCAAGACATTAATGTGTATAAAATCGTAATAAAAAAATGACCAAAAGATAAAATTTGAAACTTGCCGGTTTGATTTTAAGAAAAAAAATTTGGCGCCCAGAGATTCGAACATATCAAAAAAATTATTTTCCGGTTTATATTCCGGTGAACGCGGATGTTCAATCAACTTAATAAAATTTCCTTCCAATTGAGCTTTTTTAGTTGGCAGTTGAATGCAAAAAACCTTTGCTCGACATCACCTATGATTTTCCCGTAATCGTCATGGATATGGGTGGTTCCTTTTAAAAAAAACTACCTTTAGGAAATGTGAAATGAATTAAGATTATACGGTATAATTTGTACCAAAAGAATCGCGGGAGTTTTTAGATAAATTGGATAACTTACTGAAACAGTTTTTATACGGAGTTTCTCTCGGCAGTGAGGAATTTAGATTCTAGAAGTAAAGAATTGTTAAAGACTATTATAAAATGAAAATTACGGTCCGAACAGTTTTCTAAAATTTGGCTCCTTTCGGTCAAAACTTGAACGAATTTGATCAACGTGTTTTCGAAAAGAACAGCGGGGGTATGAAAGTTTAACCAAAAAATATCATCCATTGAATACTAGGTATACATGTGATTTTGGAAATAAATCTTAAAGAAAAATCTTTTTATTGTCTTAAGGGTATGGTGGTTCCTAATTTGACATATTCTCGATAAAATATTAGCCGAACAGGGCTTTGAGGATATAATTCAAATTACCCAGTTTGTAGAACTAGCCTTCAACTTGCGAAAAAAATTTGCCAAAACTTTTTTGTATGACCACACTCCTTCACACATAAGCGGCACAAGAGCCACCTAAGCCAAAACGGAAATTCCTACTCCTCTGAGGTTATATTTTGAAATAAACCTTAATTTTAACATAACCTGTATAATTAGTATACAAAACTTTTGATGGTAAGCTTTTGTTGATAAGTGCTATATATATTCTCGAATACGTAAAAAACCGGTCCAAAATACCGGTTTTTNAAACGCAATTGAAGGTCAATTTTTATCTCAAAAAAAGTTGTTTTTCTCTACTTTTTGCCATTTTTGACCATTTTTCATGGAAAAAAAACTTTCATATCAAGGAAATTTTTTAATACGCAACATAGAAACAAGACTTTTTAGCGCATTACACCCGACAATGTCTGAAGTTTATTAATATCGTCTTCAAAAAAAATTCTATGGTCGGGTTAAGTTGGAAATGGAGTTCCAATGAAAAGTGTTTTTTAATATTTTCACAGATAGTTAGTTATGTTAAGAAATTAAAAATATAAACGTTTGCAAGAATGGACACTTTTATTGAAGATAAAAAATAAAAAAATAAATTTTCCCCTTTTTTTCTTTCATATATCGCTCTGAAAAAATGTACCAATCTGCCGGATCGATGCCACCCCCTTAAGACAATTGTCTTACAAAAAATTGTTTTTGATAAATTTTATTTTTTATTTTTAAAAATTACATTTTTTCAAAAATATTATAATCTAAGCAAGTCATTAAAAATATGGTTCGAAAAATCGAACGAGGTAATAAAAATGCTGGAAAAAGTTTTTTGAATTTTATAGAATCATATCCTTTTCCCAACTAAAGTGTCTCTCAGTAGGATATAGGGTGTCCACACTGTTCCCATTTCGGTTTTTGGAAACTACATCTGTACTTATCTGATTGATTTCTTAGATAGCTAAAAATAACCACAAACATTTTATTTGTGGTTTTCTAACGTAATCTTTTTAGTTCAGAAAACAATTCAGATTAATTTTTGAATTAAAAAGTTGAAAAATAATCCGATTTGGGCTATTTTTATTTTTTTTTATGAATATGTGTGGTTTATTTGAGCTAAAAACTTAATCGGATGAGTCGTTTCCAAAAGCCGAAATGTAAACAGTGTGGACACCCGACTTACTACTGAGAGGCACTTTGGTTGGGAAAATGATATTCTGAAATAATAATTTTGTTCAAAGAATAGTTACTGTGATTCTTGTCTAAGCGGACACTTTGAAAAATACGTTTGTCCGCTTAGATTTACCCGGTTTTTCCGCTTAGACTTAATCGGCTCTATATCACCCCTAGAGGGCACTAGAGAGCTTCAAATTGAAGCCGAATTCGCTGTAGACACTGGTGAACCTCATCAAAAAAGAACTACAGCCAAAAACTTAAATAAGAAGTTTTTTTTATATCTTTGTTATTTTCGAAGCATTAAATTAAAAAATCTCTCTAAGCGGACAGATAAAATTTACCCGGTTTTGTCCGCTTAGACCTATTCGGCTCTAAATCACCCCTAGGGGCACTAAAGAGCTAAAAATTAAAGCGAAATTCGCTATAGACACGAAATTCATATCTATCACGATGTCTAAGATTTTGTAATAAATTCACATATAATTCTATGCCACAAAATCAACGGCATAAAATTGTTTTCAAAAGCTGAACTGACCTCTTCAAAATTTAAGCTCCATTATAAAAATATAAAAATTTCATTAAAATTTAACACTTCTTACTATTTATCCAGTGGAAGTCTTTCGAAATTTTCTAATTACTATATTTATTACTACTATTTATTACTTATATTTATACTACGTATACATCATGCTTACATTGTAAAAAGCTCACGATTCTGTGTTATCTAAATCGCTCTTATTTACCGACAATTTCTACTACATGTAATAAATCGGTAATCCTGTAATAAATATCGAATTATTAAACTTTTTAAGTGTATTGAGTGTATATAAAAATATTTGGTCCCTCGGGATTCGAACCCAAGGGATCAGAATTAACTGTCGTCAAGAGCTCTTACCCACTCGGCCACACTGCCGTTGAAGAATAACTATTTAAAACTTCTTAAAATAAAAGCTAGAAATTTTTTAAATGTTTCAAAAAAATCCGGTTTTGTCCGCTTAGAGTTGGGTGTTCGAGGTTTTTCAAAAAAAATGCGTAGGTTTTTGCCAGTTTTGTCCGCTTAGACTTGTGTCCGCTTAGACAAGAATCACAGTACAGCGGGGTGGCGGCGTATAGTTATACGCGTATAGTTGGAACCCGAGATAAAACCTACGTAAGCCTCCGCAAAAAACCTACGCTTTTGAAAAATAGATTTATTCGTTCCTGGCGTGCGGCGTATAGTTATAGGAAAAAGATAGGGCTTTTTTTCAAACGTTCCTAGGCAAAGATAGGCGTTTTTCACCAGTTTTCAGAACCAAGATTCTCCTGTCGGGGCGGACAATGAAAAATACATTTTTTTAAAAACATGTTAAGATTGACCAATGAAGTGTCGGTATTTCAACAAGTTTAAAAACATGTTTTCAAGTCAATTACATATCATGTGTACATCTTAGAAGATTTGAAACGAAAAATTAATTTAAAATCACCAAAAATTCTTACTCTGACCACCCCTAACTCAATTACATGAATAAACTCTAGATACTGTTTAATTGACCATCAGCAGTGGTCTTATTTTTTTCTTTGAAATCTTCTTTGAATTCATGTTTTTTTTAATTTACATTATTTCATTTCTTCGATGAAATCAAATTTATACATACACTAAAAATTCTAGTCTAGAATATATGTAAAATTACCCTTAAATCACCAAAAATTCTTTCTTTGACCATATTTAACGCAATTTTTAACTCTAGATATTGTACAAATTGACCAATCAGAGCACATTTTCCCAGAAGTACGCGTATAGTTAGAAAGTACGCGTATAGTCCGGATTACGCGTTATGATCCGGGGTTCTTGGGCGACGAACCTCTTTCTAACTATACGCCGCACCCCGCTGTAGTTTAAATTTATTGAAAAAATTATATTAAAAATAATGAACGGAATTAAGAAGCCAAATTAGCAAGCTTTTAACAAACCTCTTTTTCTTTGTTTCTTTGTTGGAGTAGACGTTGTTCTTGTTGAGGTGTTGGTTCTGATAGTGTTGGGTTTCGTGATGGATTAGTTACAGTAGTAGTGTCAAAATGAAGCAGAGGTAAAACTGGACACGGGTTTAAAAATTCCGTTGAGGTACTTCTGCGAGGTGACGATTCAGTCTCAAATCGAATTGTCTAAAATGTAAATTTAAGAAGAAAAATTATTTTGGTGTACGGATTGGAAGTAACGCAGAAAATCAAAATCGTTACTTCAAATGAGCAAGCATTACATTAAACAAGAAACCGTTACTTCAAATAGCCATTTGGGTGAAATTTTTAAAAAATTAATGATTTTTCCATTGATATTTTTCAAAAAAAGTATTATCGGTGAAAAAAGCAAGGTGTTTTTAAGCAATTTCAAATGAAAGTTTCATTCGAAAAAAAAAAACTCAAAATAAGTTTCGATTAACATCTTAGTTAGAATCGTATTTATTGCAGAAGGTAGAATAGAAAGAATATGAAATTTTATGTAATGAAAATTATTTCTAAAAATTATTCTATATTCTAATAAATATTTTGTATTTCCAACATATTAACGAAAATCAGAATATATGAAGTCTTCAGGATAAGAATTAGCTGTTCGGGAAAAAAAGAACTAAAAACTTATAATTATAAAGTGTAATAAACATTTTTTAATTTATTTTTAAAGAAACAATGGTGGTTGCTAAATTTTGGGATATTATTTCCAGACAGAACTTACACAAACTAATAAGTTAAGTTTTTCTACCTCTGCCTGAATGTTATTCCCGCAAAAGAGGTGTCATTACACGACCGCAAGACGTAGGCGGATGATGTTAAATAATAGCATTGCGTAGGCCCAAATTGTGGATAGTCGCGGCACAAACATATAGGCAACGTTATAAGATTATTCTAATTCGCTCGTGAAAGCTCAAAACGTTTTTGGATCCTATTTTATGGTTCTCAAACTTGCCGGTTTAAATACCCTATCATTTTTTCACATATAGAAAAACGGAAAAAAATTTAACTATTGTGTCAAATTTCACCGTTTCTATAAATATGTTTTTACATAGAAAACTATCTTTTTATGAGTTTTATTCCTTGAAAAATTATGTACAAAATTTAAAATTTTTCCAAATTGCGCTTGAAATGAACGTAAAATTCTGAAAAAAAATTCGAGTTTTTTTCCTGTTTAATTTTCATCGCTTAAAAAAAGGATACGAAGGCGTGAGCTGAAAATCTTTTTAACTTTTTTGGGAAGTATTTTCGCAATCATTAAATAATAATTCAAACTACCGATTTTGTCTAAAAATAAGCCTGATAAAAAATGGTCTGTACGGTATAAGTCACTTCCTTAAGTCTGTTTATTTCATGTTAAAACAACTAATTCGTGACTTGTTTAAACTTCGATTATTTAGAACATACCCGATTGTTTATATCATTTGGTTGAGAGTTAAAGGTTGGCAAACTATGCTGGATATCCATCCCTGGTATTAATCTGCTCTCCTCTCCGCGACTGCAGTTTATATTCGTACCGTATCCTTTCTAAAAATTAAATTTTAAAAATGGTTATTTGAAACTGAAAAACGCGAGTAGTAAATTTCTGGAGGTTAACCTAGCTAAAGCTATATTTTTTCATGGATGAGTCATCCAGGACGATCCAGTTTTAGATCATTTAACCTTGGAATAAACGTAGTAGAAATGTTTTTCGCGAATTTTGAGGGGTAAATAGTGATTCGTCGAAAAATCGAAAATTTCGATATTTTTAATATAAAAACAACTTTTGCTAACAAATCGTCTTGGCCATCTTTTTCAGCGTGAAATTTCATCGAAAAACCCAAAATTTTAAAGGTTTAGTAAGTAAAGTTAAGGCTAAAAACTTATTATCGAAAAAGTGCTATTTAGGCAAAAATTTCTAAAAATAAACAATTAAAAACCTAAGTTTCGTATTTTTCATACTGAAATTTGGCACTGAAGACGATGAGTCAAAATAATCTTTAGAAAAAGCTGTCTTTATAATTAAAAAAATCAAAATTTTCGATTTTCAACGAATTTCTATTTTTTCATTTTGAGAGGTTTTAAAAACAGCAAAAAATACTTAATTTGAAAAATTTTCACGGTTAATTCTTAATAAACGAAGGAAGAAAAAAAACAAAGATTTTTATTATTATGAATCTATTTATTTAAATTTAATAAAGTACAAATTATGTCCCTAATGTTTTGCGTTACAAACCGAACGAATTTCAACAATTAAAGCGTGTTTTGTACCAAACGGATAGTAGGTTTCAATATGAGCTATGGCTAGGGAGCGAACCGGCAAACTTTCTGACTAAACCCTAACAGTTGACCTGAATTATTTGAGCTTACAGGGTGAATGTACCCCAAGGAAATTGATTCTGAGCATGGAAAAATCTCTTTGCGCCCTCTAGTGGCCAGAAAATGACTCATCAAAACCGCTTTTTTACGACTAGATTGAAATTTAAGCATATTTAACTTCATTTTTTTCTTCTCAAATTATACGCCTTATTTTTTTTCCTGTTATTTGCTAAACCCCCTAATTCAAAAGTTTGATTTTGTCCGGTTCGCTCCCTAGCTATGGCTCGAGAAATTATAAAAAAAATTTTCGGGCACTGTAGGTCATTATGAATGAACCAATAAAATCGATTTTTCCTAGTTTAATTGCTCACTTTCAATTACAACTTATTAATTTACGTTAATTTGCCATGCTAAAAATACTTATACCCTTTAAACGCATGTTTAGAGATAAGCGTTTTCGTGAGGCCGCGAGAAAGTTAGTGCAGTGCTATGAAATAATTTGTAGAATAACACTTCCATTCCCAGGGCCTCACTCAAACAACTCACCTAATTTGAATTTTCAATGAAATAAAAATTTCAAACTTACGTCGATTTTTCTCAAGGGAATATAATTCTCCGACCTTGAAGCTTGACTGGATGCACTATCTGATTCTCTTCTATTTCTGTTACAATAACAACAGAACCCTATACAAGTTCCAATAAGAATTAACACCAGTGACGCTATGATAATAACCAAGTGATAAATTTTGAGGCAAAAGTCTGCCAGACTGGTTGTTATCAAACATGAGCTTTCTTCGAGCTCCTCTTCGTCAGGGTCCTTTTCCGAGTTCACAGGTTTTTTCGTCGGTTCGACTTGTCTTTTCGACTCGTGACAAACTGCGAAACTAGGGTGCGACACGGCAGATCTTGACATGCCGTGCCAATCAGTCCAAGCTGATAGTTTATCATCTTGGTCAAATTCGGGACATTCGGTCCCCGCATCCGGATTCTTGTTCATTTTGACGATTCCGATCCGGACTGCAAACTGAAAATTAGAATCTTCGCAGTCGCTCATATCCCGATACACAAAAATCTCGTCCAAGGAAATGTTCTTACGCATTGCACCTGATCCAGTAGACATTTGCTTGATGTATTTTGCTGAAATAAAAAAACTTAAATGGGGGTTTAATCTCACTACCAGGGTCGACACACTTGGATCGGATTCAATTCGTTTTTATCTTCGAGAAAATTACCGATTCGTTTCAGTTTTTTGAGAAGGCTGTCGATTAATGTTAAGGGGGTGATCGTCGCAAATTTTACTTTTTACGAACGTACCTCACGGACAAATTAAAGAAAGAAAGTTTTGCATAATCGAAACAATGAAGGTGGCGCTAAATCCCTAAAAAATTTTTGAAGTGATAATTTCATGATTTAGTAGAACGAAAAGATGCGCATTTATCGGTTTTCTGGAGACGGTATTATAAACCACATGGTGGGTCAATTTTGACCACAAGTAGCGGTAGAGCGAATTAATTTCTTAATATGGTCGGTGGTTTTATTGAGACTTAGGGGCATAATAAATGCACCAAATTGCTTCGAAATGGCCACAAAAACTGAATTATGCAAATATTTATCTATCAAAAGAGAATGAAATTCCAAAAAAGTTGAAAATAAAGTGAACTTTATTAGGTCTGCTCCGAAATTCCCTGGGCGCAATATAAAAACCCATGAAGATTCTGGATTTATGTGGGACTAGGGTAATATTTTTCCGGCCAATCAGCTCACAGAGCGCTGCGCACTTTACCTGTGATATAAGGAACACTCAACAACATTTATTACGTAAAGGTACATGTTATACGTTTTGAAGCAAATAAATTCCACAAAACCGTACGGGCAACTGAGAGTTAAATTAATTGACTACTCATAAATTAATTAACTACTCATGAAAAACAACGCACAATCAGTCTAGAGGAGGCTCAAAAAGTCATCGCCACATATGATGAGCAGGAAATATTCGCGAATGTAAATGTTTGCAAAATAAGCTACTATTTAAATGAACATTATCTTTGCACCTCAGACACTACGCGCCATTTAATTGGCATATATTGCCAGATCATCAGCTTAAATATTATGAGAAGATGTTCACCGTCTAGCTCATTTAGTTTTATGTAGACTAGAAATTTTAATACACTTGAAGCTTTAAAATTTTATAAATTTTGTTTACCAGCCGTGGGACGTATTAGGTTTGCTTTTTGTTGTTTTAATTTATGGAGGGTTCATTTCATTCCGTGTGATTGTCAATAATTTACTCAGGAAACAATAATTTGAGATTAAAAGTCACATAAAAATTTTAAATTAAGTGTTATGTGAATGCATTCCACGAAAAGTTCTTGAATCCAAAAAATTTCATTTTAAAACTTTAAAATTGCACTTGCAATTTCAAAATCTCGAATTCTTTAGAAAGATTAATCTTACAATGAGTTTTTTTAATTTGGTAAATAATCAAAAATTGTCACTAGTTTGATATACTATTGTAGAGGTGCTTGTGAAATAAATAATTATTATATAAATTTTGTGGATGAAAAAAATTTCCAAGGTTTTGGTTTACATTCTATTTTCTCAAAAAGTAATTAAGCGAATCGAGCCTCAGTTACGCCAAATCAAAAAAAAATACTATTAACACCTTTTTATCGAGAAAATGACTATTTATTTTTTATCAAAATTATCATTTGTTTTTTTGATTTCCCCAGCAAATTGGTTAGATCATATTTCAAAAAATATAAAAATGTTAATTACCCCCAGTTGGATTTGTATCGGATGTTAATTTGATACACCCATGCCATTGTTTATCTTCTCGTTCTCTGATTCGAACTTCAACATAAGAAGTTTGATCACACATTCGATCGATTCCAGTTCCACGGGGATACAACTAAAATTAAAAATGACGGTCAATTTCAAGAAAACAATTATTTTTCAAAGTGGTGTATAAAATATTATGTGTAGAGCCGAAAACAGAAAATAGCAAGTAAATAGGGTAGTTCAAATATAAACTAAACCGTCTACCTAAAACTTCAAAAATGGTATTTCGGCGGGACCGATTTATGGACACAAATTTTTACAATTATATCTTACGGATGGTGTCGAACTCTGGTTATATCGAAGATAAAACCTTCAACAGATTTTGGCATTTCAAAAAATTACAATACCGTAAGAATTTGATATGCGTTAATTATTTCAGTTTAAAACAATTGTATCGAATGCCGAAAATTTGAAAAAATAATTTGCAGGATATATTTTCCATACTACAATCAACTTCATACTTTGAAGATCGAGCGTGGAAAATTATTTCTCCCCCTCATTAATCACGTGCTTCTAAAAGCAAATTAATTGGATAAAAGATTTTGCAAGGAATTGCAGGAAAACTTGTAGACGTATATTTAAATTTCCAAAACTAATAATTCGAGAATTTCTTCACCAAGCCACCTTTTGAAATAGCGGATTTAATATTGAATTTGCAACAATGTTTTAAGATGACATTTGAATAAAGTGAAATTATTATATTTTTACCAAATTGACTTAATAATTGCACAAAAATTAAATTTCAAAAATTGATTTTTCAGTGCTGCACGAAGGGTTCAGCCAGATTATTCCGCCATGTTCTAATATGACTTTCGAATTAAGGAAAATTATTATAGTTTTTTACCAAATTAACTTGAAAATTGCACATAAACAACTTGTTGTATATTTTTAAAACAGCAAAGTTGTATATAATTGTTATTAAAACGGTGCAGAATTTTAATAGAGAAATTATACGCTAAAAATATTTCCTGTATTCTGTCTTTTGTCAATTAATTTGCATTTATAATTATGACTTTTGAGTGTCAGAGTTAAAGTTTTACTAAAGTTAAAAATGAATTTGCACAAAGGTTAAAAAAATAGGCCAACTCTATTTTCCAATCACTAACACAATTCATTAACAATTTATTTATATCGTTTTATTTTTAGCCTAAAGATAGATATTAGAACTCTTCTCCGATTGAACCCTTTATATTAATTAAGGCATTGATAAATTATGATGAGTTGACAATATTTAAATAATCCCCAGAATTAAACGTTGGTTGAAACTGTCTAAGACGGTCTGTATTTTGGAGGAAGTTGTTTTGGAGAGTGTTTTCTATTTGTTTTGCTTTGCAAATTGAGTTGAAAATTATGAGAATATATGAAAAATTCGAGATAGCCAATCAAAATATTTTTAGACGTTTCATAATCTTAAAAAAAATTTTGAATTGTTGTTCTAGAAATTTCCAAAATTGACCAAATTTTTTAATTTGAATTAGTCTATTATTAGCCTTCAGAGAAGCGCCGCAAAATTCTAAGAATTATGGCTGAAACCAGAAATTCAAATTTTTAACGTTTCTAAGAGATTTATGAACGTGAAAATCGACATTTTCGTGCATTAGTCATAGCATCGATTATGTAACCGAAAGATTTCAAGATTTTTCAGATCTGACGTCGAATTTGACTAAATCAGATACTCAGGAGCTCTGGCGCCATGTAAATTTATACTCAACAGCATGTCGAATTTTTGCTCATATTCTTACTTTTTGCAGGAGCTAACCAAAACTAATCAAAACGTTTAACTTTACGTGCTTCACAGATTTACAAGCTAATTGACCAATCAGCGGTGTCAATTTCATATTTCTGCAAAACATTAAAATATGAGCAAAGATGTGAGATACTGTAGAAACAAAATTTCATTCAAAATTGTACGTAACAGATTGCAGCTGGGTCAGAAACTGACTCAATTTCCACCAAAGGTTTATTTAGACATTTGCGTCAAGGAGTTAAATATCGGATTTTTTCTAAATGTTTACTCTGACATTATCACCAAAACATAGAAACAAGCTGGTAAAGATTCTTTATCACAAAAAAGATGAAAATAAACTGATAAACTCTTTTTAATTTTAATGGTAATATTATTACATAATATCATATTTACACGAAAAAATTATTATTGCCCCATATCGCCGATAGTTCCCAATATCGCCGAATGTTTTTTGAGAAAACACATTCGGCGATTATGGGCCTCCCTGTATTATATTCGCAAATAACTTACGATAAGATGCTGATCTATAGGATTCCATAAAAGTGTTTGAATCATCGGTTCTGAAATCGGGCGTTGATCAGGTGCGTCAAATGACAAAAGTTCTGAAAACTTTGACGAAAGAGTCCTATCTTTTTCAACTGGATTTCTCAGAAACATTTTAATCTGCGCAAAAGTCCTATCACATTTATTCTTACTATCACTCTCCCTGTCACCCCACGGCATCGAATATGGATTGCTCACGGTCCCATACGTGTTTTCAAACTCTTTATCAACCTCCGCATCTGTCATTGTGTGATCCCGGGCTTTGTTCTTCCGCAACCGTTCCCGGTACGCTTCCCGGTTTTGTTTCTTAAGCGTGTCGTACGCAAACTCCTCGTCTCGATTCGCCTTCCATCTTTTTGCGTTTTCCAGTTGAAATAATTCGGACCGGTAGGTCCATCTTAACTGGAAATATAACCGGTTGGTCATGTTTGCCCGTTCGAGCTGCCGAATCAACAATGTCGGACTTTCATCGTCTGGCCGACGAGTTTCTGGTAAAAACTGTGGCGATTTTTTGCCAATTTGCAGCATGGTATCTGTATCGCAGAGCCACTCGACCTTTAGGTCCTTATTTGGTTCTGGTGCACTTTCCGACGCCCCCTTAACTCGCTTTGACTCGTCGGTGGCGTTGAGGTGAAATCGACATTGAGGGAGAATTTCACCATATTGTAATTTTAAATCATCGGGAACGTACAATAGATGTATTGGCTGTGAATCAACGTTTCGAAAGTCAAAAATCGTCATTTTCGCGAGGAACGACTGATTACTAGATCTTCCGACGAGATTTTGGAGAAAAGTTTGCGGCACTTTTGAGTACTTGATCGGCTGACTAGGTCGATATGGTTTTCCGGGAATCTTACCGGGATTTAGCAAAGTAGTTGTTCCCAAACCTTGAGGGTAAAATGTTTCGAGTTTTATGTAATTATTTCTATCAATCAATGGCGCTTTAAAGTTAAAGGTGACATTGGTATAGTTTTGAGAGTTTGGCGATGTGTATCCCGGCCGCACAGATAACTCCCGAATTCCCACGGGACGCGTTCGACGTCCCGCAATGGTATAGTCTGGGATGCGCTCCCCATCAATGTAATAATTTCCAGATTTCTCGACATTATTCGGCGCGCCCTTAAAAGACACATCGATGTAAACCAGATATTTCTGCAATGGATTCAATGGACCAATCGTAGTCGACCTATCAGACGCAAGCACTTCCCGGGACAGGAAGGGATCTTGGTTGACTTGGGACCAAATGATAAATTGGGACAGAATAATCGGCTTAACTCCATTTGTAACCTCGTTCAAGTTGTCAAAGTTATAACTCCAGTGAATTGTCTCGTAGCCATCAATAATAGACGACTGTCCTTTCGTAATGATCGGCTTTTGATTCCGGAATTCAATCGGCAAAACTGGCATTTTAATATTTTCAAACGGCTCGTTTTGCAAGTACGTTCGGACAGGCATGTGCACAACCGCACCCATTTCATCAAAAGGTAACTGACGAACTTCCCGGCCAATAATGCGGATTTCGTACTCTAAACCAGAAAGTAACCGGGCACTATGATCTTGGTCCTGCTTCGGACTCACATAGGAACACTGACAACGCATTCGAGTCATGTGATTTTCTTCGTATCTTTTACACGCGTCACGGGCGTTTTCATCGTCTTATTACGGATTAGATATATTATTAGTGGGAATTGAATTGAAAATAAGCTGTAAAATTATTTTTTCACAAAAATAAATTTGACTCCAGAAATTTTTACATTTTTGAAAATATTTGGATTCACATTTCTTTTTCTTTGAAAATCATTCAACAGCTGATTTTTCCAGTTTCATTAATTAAAATTGAATGAATTACATTTTAATGATTCCAAAATTATTTTTATCTGCCAAGAAAAACTGAAATTTGACTTCATTTCGTATCTCATCGTCGAAAAATACTATATTTTTTTTTAATTTTAAGTTAAGGGCCTAGAAGAGACCCGGCAGATTTATTCGCAAAATGGTATTAGAAATATTTTCGAAATTAAAAAGCGTTGGTTCGGTTTTATCAGATTACTGTGATTTATAGAATGATTGCGAAAAGTTTTTTAAATACCAACTTTGCCACTGTAGCAAGAAAAACTTCAAAAAACAGTCTAATCAGCAAACCCAGTTTAACCCACTCCCTTAATGTGCTGTCTTAGTTTTCAGTGGGGTTTTGGGAATCTTTTTGATTTATTGAATCCACCAGTCGCACCGCAAAAAAATAATCTACCAGATCTATATATGATATATCAAAATCAAATTATTAGCGATCGAAAAAATGTATTATCCAAAATATCCCTTTATCACACTTTGGTTAGAAAATGACGTTGGTAGATTTTTTCAGTATTATTTAAAATCTACCAACGTCATTTTTCTAGTATAAATAACACTGGAAAAATCTACCAACCTCATTTTCTAACCAAAGTGTGATAAAGGGAGATTTTGGATAATACATCTTTTCGATCGTTAAGAATTTGATTTTGACAGATTTTAATTACATGCTGATTTCAAAATTTTGGAACAAGTTTATAAAAATAGCATTTTTGTTTTTCACTTTACTAAGAACTTTATTATTATTGGACAGTTTAATTTTTTGCTTCAAAGTTTTTCATTTCAATAAAAATTTCAAACCTGATATTTTTATATCTTGGAGACCATAAAACATTACGATGTCAATAATTTAGTCTTTAGGCCAGTAGACATCTCAAGATAAGCTTCCGATTTGTTATGCTTATCAACTGATGTCTTCTAGTCGAAAAAATAAATTTATCAGCGCTGTAATGTTTTCTGATCTGCAAGATATAAGAAAGTTTATAAAGCAAAAAGTGGAATATTAACGCTAAGCCGTTCCTGGATTATTCTCATCGCATTTCGACCAAATAAACGCGTTTTCAATGGCACAGATGATCTTATCCTTACAATCAGGCATAAATTCGGGCAGTACAGAGGCTGAATCCAAAACACTATACTTTTGTTTTTTCTGATCAATGTCGATATTTATAATTGTCCGTTTATCTTCGTCCAAATCGGTCGTAATGTACTCTGGTAAAGTGAGGTCAATGGGGAATAGGCCAATTTGAAATTCAATCGTCTCTTTTTGGTCACTGCCCAAAGTCTGAAATTTTTCTAAAATCTGCGGGATACATGACCTGTCCGTGCAGATGAATCGATTCTCGTCTTCGGCACGTTCTTTTTCAAATTTTTTACAATCCCGATAAAACTGCCCGATTCCAACGCCATTAACCTCTATCTCCCGCCATGTACAAAGGTCGAATGGTGTAGACCAAGTGATATCGACTCCGATTTCAAGGTCGGTTTCTGGCGCAGTCGGTTTCTGGACTTTTTTTGGCACTGCCGAGATAATATTAACCTAAAAATATATATTTAAAAAAGTTTTTGAGTTAAATCGATTGCAGTCCTCGCTCTCTAACTGGTACAAATGCCCTAACTGGTAGACTTTTTTGGGATCGGTCAATGTGTGCCTAACTGGTACAGTGAAAAAGTGTTTTTTGATTTTATGCTTATATTCATGAAATCCAAGAAACGGCAGAATTGCCAAAAAAGTCGTCGAAAATGTACTTTTTTATCCCTTTGGTTTTTGGATATCTAATAGTCTATTACTAATAGACTATTAGTAATAGAGTACAAGTTGAAACCTTTTTTTCTATTTTTACTTTATAGAATTCTAAATTCAATAACTAACTAAAGGTATTTAATTTGGATAAAAAACTCTTACACCACTAGCACTTTGTTTTACCACACAAACGGGAAATAACTTTATGAGGAAAGTTTTTGCTAGTCTCCGAGTTAAGATAATATCAAAGATTGGGATCTCAAGACCTCTAGTTTCGTGTTTGCGTTTGACCAATGAGAGCAACGGATATAACGAAGTTGACCAATAAAAGCATCGAAAATAAGTATAAACGCAAACCCAAAACTAGAGGCCTAGAGATCTCAATCTTAGATATTTAAATACCATCTGAATCACAATTTAAATTAAGCAAGTTCTTGTTTTGAACTTTTAATATCCCAAAAACTCCAAATGAATTTTTTTACCGTATATAGATTGTCCACTGGAGCGCTAAAGGGCTTTGCATCATACGAAGCAAAAGCGTAGTCCATCCCACATTTATACATTCCAGAATCGTTTCGAATCCAGTCGTAAATTTTCAGGGTAGAAGCCATTCTAATTTTCGAGTACACAGCTTGTCCATTTCGGTACACATCAAAAACATTTTGAGCCGCACTGTCCAAATGATTTTTCTCGTCCCATCTGAGCATATCATGCTTGTCAAAATCTTTAAAATATATTTGCAAATTCTTCAAGTACTCCATATCATAATGCCCCCCATAAATCATATGCCCGCGGCCAGGATTAAACTTTTCTCCATTATGAGACCATTTCAAA
The DNA here is from genome assembly GCA_004367855.1 of Oikopleura vanhoeffeni. Taxonomy (NCBI): domain Eukaryota; kingdom Metazoa; phylum Chordata; class Appendicularia; order Copelata; family Oikopleuridae; genus Oikopleura; species Oikopleura vanhoeffeni. Next base: position 163,322 of record SCLH01000484.1, read on the forward strand.
TCAGGGTATTTACCGGTTTCACCAGTCATATCACCATCTGCCTTAGATTTGTCATATGATTTCTCAAAATTACCAACGTCCGACTCGGTAAGGCCGTCTACGACGCACTGCACTTTTAGCGGCTCGAGAAACTTTTCATAGTCTGAGGTTTTGTACTTTAAATCCGGCTCGTACGGTGTCAAGCTAATTGCAGCAGGGGTGTATTGCTCGTCGAACGAGTCAAAGAAAACGAGAGTTCGAACTTCATTCGTAAAAGTATCCGTGGCCACTCGACATTGCCAAGAACCTCGAGCTTGTTTAGGTTGAATAGTGAGGTCTAGGCGGTGATACATTGCCGTCATATTTGCGAAATTATCATCGAGAATCAGTAGACCTGTATTACAAATACCCTCACAACTTGGCAGCACTTCTACGCCTAGCGCAGGTAGAAAAGATAGCATTCGCTGCTCTTTAATACACTGGTTAATTTTTGACTCGTTGATCTTAGACGAATCCGTCATTTTGGCTTGTTGAAGTTTTTTGCAGAAACTTTTGACTTCTTCACGCTCGGCTTTTGTTCGGTAATTATTGATTTTCTTGATCTTGGTAGTTTTCTGGGCGACACCAGGGGTTCGTCTTGTCACCAATTCTATAAAAACATTTTAGTTACGACTCATTTTTTATTTTCGGAGAGATCATGTGGGAGATTTGAAATAAGAAATTTCAGAAGTAAAAAAGTGGGTATCGTGTTAATTAGACAGTCGTAATATCAAGATGAAAAAACATATGTTTATTATAATAAGTTGAAGTTTCAGGCTGAATTCAAGAAAAAAAAATTGGGCACACCGAGATTCGAACCTACCAAAAAATAACATTCCGGTTTATATCCGGTTGACCTGATGACAAATCAAATGAACAAAATTTCTCTATTGGGATTTTTAGTTGGCAGTTGAAGGCAAAAAACCCTTTCTCGATATCGCCTATGGTTTTTCGGTGATCGTCATCTGTAGTGGTTGCTTAAAAAATAACTAAAAAAAAAACGTATCGCTTTTTATTCACCTTATAGGTCAGATACTATTGACCTCAGCCTGTCCTTTTCAGCGCTTCTTATGGCAACCCCCTCTGATAAAAGGTGCATTAATGGGGTACCCCTCATGAAATGAGGCTGAACCAACAAATTTTCCAGATTTAATTTTGACAATTTTTTTCTGAAAATATTGACAATTTGAAGATGACTGTAGTATTTTTACCTCCATACTTAGCCAGGAACCTACTTTTTCATCATTTTTTAATTATTTTACTTTTTTATTTATATTTTCACCAAAATTTCTTGATTTTGAAAATGTAAGGACAGCTTTTCGAAGAGAAAAAAACATAAAAATTTAGGTTTCGATAGTACACGCCCTCCGCGGGGTCATCAGCTGTTTATTATTATATGTTCCAATATTGTGACTAAAAATCCAGGAAAAAATAGGCTTTTCCGCGACCCTCTTAAAATCAGCTCAAAAAATCGTTGTTTTGCGTTTTCTAGAGCTAATTTATTTCGAATTTTTCAAAACGATAGTACACGACCTGCGGCGTTCGTGTGTTCATAAAATCGAAAATAAAATTTTACCCCCAAACTCACGAAAAAATAGGCTTTTTGCTACAAAATATTTACTCTACTTTGACGGTCGTTCTGTCTGATTGGTCAGCAATCAGTGATCCTTGATTATGATTTGGGATGTGAGATTAGGTTTCATAATCTACCAGGCTAAACAACTTAGGTATTCACAATGTATAGTTTCCCAGATATTTGCCCTCAGAAACCATGAAAACGGCATTTCCAACGAGGGGTACCCCCTTAAAGGGTATGGTGGTTCTTAATTTGACATATTCCCGATGAAATATTAGCCAAACAGAGCGTCAAGGATATTATTCAGATTAGATTTATATGTATCAAAACTTTTTTGCATGCATTCACTCCCAGACACATAAGCGAGACCTAAGCCAAAACGGAAAATCTATCTCCTCTCGGGTTTTATTTTGAAATAAACCTAAATTTTAATATACCCTGTAGAATTAGTATTCAAAACTTCATAGAAGCGTTTTTGTGGATAAGCGCTATATTAATTCTAGAATATGCAAAAAATTTTCGACTTTTTTCATCGGAAAATATATCTCCTCCTAGGTTAAATTTCAAAATTTGCTCAAATTTTTGCAAAAGCTAGCTCAAAACAAACAAAAACTTCATACGAGNGATTTTTCGAAATTAGACTCAAAAGAAAGCTGGGGAAACACTGAAGAGAAAGTTGGCTTACGTCAACGCGATATTTTGAAGTTTGAGTGGTCAAATTGACACAAACGTTATTTTTGAACATAATTTTGAGAAAAATACTTTAGTACTCTTTAATACTTTAGTATACTTTATTACTCTTAAGAAAAAAATCGAAAAAACGCAAAATTTTTTGTTGTCATTTGGGTTGTTTTGTGCGTTCAAAACATAAGCAATTGATTTGGTGCATTTTTATGACGAAACAACTGCAGAAAATGTAGGAACCACCATGGTGCACCATACGGTATGGTCCATACCCTTAAATGATTTGTTTTTACTGTTGAAATCGCATTTTTGCGTAAAATTTTTAGTTAAAGAAGCTCTTATGAAAGCCGATGTATCTGAATGGACACCAATACATCGGTGGATAGAACCAATGTTCTCTTATGAAACCTATTTTTTTTGAAAAGTGGGTTTTTATAAGAGAATGGTTGGCTTTTTAATCGTTATTTGATTACAGTCTCATTATAAATTAATTGAACTTGATTTTGATATTTTTCAATCAATTATACCGGTGACACGCACAATATTTATACATTGCTTCTGGCAATACAATGCCTTGAAGGTTACGATTTTTTCATATTAACAAAACATTAATTTTTGATATAATGACCATGGAGGCGATTAAAATCCAAAGCTGTCTAATTAATTGACTCATTATCGAGCTTAAAAAACCCAATCAATTCAGCAGTTACCTTGAAGCTCATTTTTGTGCAAAAAAAGATACTACAATACTACTGTACTTCTTTTTTCTAGAAAATGAGTTTTCTAAAAAATCGCTTTTCTAGAACAAAAAGCAAAATTATGTGAGAAAACTGTTGCATGGTCACGCTTATATGATACTATTGACTAATTAGACATTTTTCAGAAACCCATGAACATTCCGTTTTCTAGAAAATCATATCTGTTTTTCACTTACAATTAACAAATCGATGAGTTACAAAAATAGCTCACAACTAATCGATTTGATAATTGTAAGTGAAAAAGGGATATGATATTAATAAAATGTGGCTATTGTTAAGTAACCCCAAAAAATAGAAACTAGTTATTATAGAGTTCGAAACTCGAATATAGTATTTTGTTCTTCTGATTTTATTTTGAACAAATTGATTGGTATTAATTGCGTTTTAACTCAAATCAAAAATACTTTTGAAAATCTTTCCCTATATTATAAATAAGAATCCAATTTGAAATAATAATTTTATTTTAGAACTGATATTTAATAATATCAAAAGGGTTTATTATTATTTTATCGAGACATTTTTTCAATTTGAAAATATTCTTTAGATTCAGTTAAGAAGAGAATAAATTATTTCAAATAGCAATCAATCTAAGAGCCCGATTGGCATTTTTCTTTCAAACAAAAAGGTCACTGAATTAATAATTCCGAATCAAGCAATAATTTAATTATGACTAACACGTTACATTTTAATATGAGTATCCAGGTTGTTTTAACATTTTTTCAAAGAAAAAATTAAATATTCTACTGTGGTTTTCGTCGATAAGGACAGATGTATTCGAACCCAATTATCAGTAAATTAAATTTTTTAGGGCCGAAAAATGATGTAGTCTTTTTTGCTTTTCAGTCAAAATTTTCGGAAAAACAGGTGTTTTATAGAAATTTCCCGAAAATTTGCCATTTCCTCCTTAAATTTTCTCATTTTTAACAGAAAAATAATGATAACTTGCTTTTTTCATTTTTAACCAAAATTTTTCAAAATATACAATTATTGTATACGATTTCAATGAAAAAATTTGAAGCCCTTTTGTTGCTCTTCACCCATATTTTGAGAAAAATATATGGTGAATTATAAATATTTTAGAAAAATATTCCCTTTGGATTTCCCCCCAAATAGTCCTTATAGAGACGCGGACTAAAATAAAAAAAATGTAGCTGTTGCCCATATTGTTTTTATAGACGCACACCACAGTACTGTATTTTCCAGGGGGGGGGGTTCGCATAAGAAAAAGATTAATTTTTAAATTTGCATATGCGATGTATAGAAATGTTTCCATGCTAAAGATGCAGTCGCCATTGTTTAAAAGCACATAAAAGATTATTCTGTTTCATCTCAATTTCAAAATCAGACTTCCAAAAATGACTCTTGTAACTCAATTTACAAAATGTTTCTCACCTCCGTCATGATACCATGCAATTTGCCACTTTTCGATTCCAGTTCCTTGAACATGACAAGTTAAAACCACAGGTTCAGTGACTTTTTCATAAATTGTCCTCCGATTCCATGTTTCCCGATCCGATTTTCCAAGATCGGGAACTTCTTGCTGCTCAAACTTCACCATTTCCTTCACTGTTCTAAATTCAAGAAATACAGACGGGTTCATTTCTAATTCAACAAAGGTAACAATTTCCAAATTGTCGATCCATCGGAAATACATCAAGTTTCCAAAGCCGTTTGAGTCATCCTTTTAATGGTTATAATTAAAAAAAAATGAATCGTTTTTTTAACAAAAAATATCAGCTAAAATTTTCTAAATGTAACTGAATTGCTAAAAATGCTCAGGATCACCTTCTGGGGTGTTAATTTTTTGACAATATTCAAAATCCTGGATTGAAAAAATAAAATTTCGCTTATAAATTTGGGTAAATTATATACCGATTGGACTCAAAACGCACCAAAATCGCTAACCCTCGGCAATGACGTATAATATAACTACCTAAAAAAAAGCTACCTTAGCAAAATTTTCCCAACTTGTCGTAAGCTAATTTTTCCGAAGTGTCCTTATCAATCTATCCTTAGCTATTTTTGCCACATATTTTTTTGATAGCCATAAATTTTCCCAAAAAATATGAAGACTTTTTTGCTGTTTGCTCCTCACCCAAAATTTTCTTAATTATATACGATTTTGATAAAAATTGTGATGAACTTATTTTTTGGCTCTTCACCCATATTTTTAGGAAAAAGAGGCGTTTTATATTTTTTTTAAATATACCCATTGGATTTTTCTCCCAAATTGTCCTTAGAGTAATGGACCAAAATCTAAAAGCGTAGGTTTTGGCCATATCAATTACGGGGCCCTGCGGTCACTTTTTGCCACTTTTTCAGCCAAATTTTTTATTTAATCGGCGTTTGAAAACGACTCAACCGATTGAGTTCTTGAATAGCTCAAACTGAGCACAAAATTTGAAGAAAAATAAATTGAAACAAAATAGTCCGAATCAGGCCATTGTTCCCAATTTTTTTAACTAAAACTTACGATTAACTATTTCAGTAATCTCGGAAAAATCTAAACATGGTCCGATTCTGACCTATTTACTATTATGTATTATTCACTAGATATATGTGCTCAGTTTGAGCTATCAAAAAACTTAATCGGATGAGTCGTTTTCAAAAGCCGAATTATATAAAAATTTTGGCTGAAAAAGTTGACCGCAGGGCCCCGTAATAGATATGTTCCCCAAATTGTCCTTATAGAGGGTGTTCTTAGAGATAAAAACTAAAGTTTATAATATATAGTGATTCATGCATCATTGCGGGGGGTCAGAGATTTAGGTACGTTTTGGGTTGACTTGGGATATAACTTATATCATATAAATCTGTCAGAACGCTAAGACTTATATCAATGTAGCCTTTCATGATTTTATCATTGGCTCTAACTGAGTCTTTTATAATCTCTAGGATTATTATTTTATGATAACCGCCAGCGTGATATTTGTCTATTAGACAATTCCGTTGGACTACAGTAATATTCGTCACAGCCTTCTGACAGATTAATATAATCCACCCAAATATAGTCGTGATATTTTATTTTTCAACCCAGAATTCCTAATATCGTCAAAAAAATTGAACACCCAAGAAGGTGATACTAAGCATTTTTAACACTCCTATTAAAATTTAGAAAGTTTAACCAGTTACGAAAAATCACAATAACATACTTTCTGAACGTCTGATAGACTCATTCATATTCTTAAAAATGTAAACCATTCCTTCATATAGGTGTTTGTAATAATATCCGGCGAAATCTGGTTAATATTAACCGCGGTATGGACCGTCGAATGAAGCACACCGTTTGGTCTTGGATCGTATCCTGGAAACATGTGAGACTGAATTTTTCGTTCGGTAAGAAATAGCAGGTTTAAATTATCAACCACGGTATATAATGGGTCGTCATCCTTGGCATCATATTCGTCACATAAAGTTTCAAGAAAGTAACTGATGAGAGGATTTAAATTCGAAAATAGTATAATAAAATAAATAGGGAGAAAGTTAAATTCAATAAAGTGTTTATTACACACTTGGGGGGTTTTGGATCTGTGTAACACTTTTGGCTAGTTTTTCCATTGCAAAAAAGTCATCACATTTTATTTGTCTCACTCGTCGCTGTTCACAAAGCTCTAGTCGGTTTAATAGTTGCCGCAGATTGTTGGGGTAGGACTTCTTTGGTACCAAATTTTAAGGCGGTATTTTTTATTTTGATATGTGAAACTAATACACCCCAGTTTTCCTTCAAATTATGGTTTTACGCAAAAAATATATTTTTTTGAATGCTCGATATTGACCATAAAACCTGAAAAATTATAGCTTCGTATTTGTCTGACACACAATTGTTAGAGCTTCAAAATGTATTTATTATATTTGCGTTTAGGTGTCTTGGGATGAACATATAATTTTTTGAAATTTTTAATTTATCACTATTTTTGAGTTCTGAGAACATAGGTTAATATAAACTGAGGTTAAAATAAATTCAAAAGGTTGAGGAAATATTTGGCATGAATTGTTAACGGTCAAACCAGATAATCAAAAAGTCTGCTGTATTCCTACAGGTTGAAGACTTGTTCCAAATTTTATTTTTCATTTTTATAATGTAAGCCTCTTTCCTTTTTCCTTGCTGAACTCGATCAAATATGATTACCATACCACTATTATCATATTCATCAATATCAAATTTTGTCACAATTTTCGGCGACATTAAATTCGGTAGAAAGCACGGATGTTTTCTTTTGATTTTACTCCCATCTAGTGGTCTTTTTACTGGATCTAAAGTAAATTCCAGTGATTTCTCTCCAAAAATTTCGCAAGTCAAGGTTGAATTTGTTCCTTTTGCCCGAATAAAATGCATTCTGCCATCGATGAGATACGACGAATCCAGCACCAGTTTTCCGGCTTGGCTTGTCACATTTGGATGATTATAAAAATGCGTAGGCGGCTGGATATATTCTCCATTTAGAAACCATTTGATATCTTCGTTAGTGAAATTACCAGATGATTCGCATGTTAAACTAAATGGCGCTTGTTTATAAATTGGTAAGGGGTGAAAACATTCGGTTAATCGTTCTTTTCCTTCTTCCAGGTTCATATCATTATGACAAATCAATGAGGGTCGTTTGTTGATATCTAAATACAAATGGTCATTTTTTATTACACTTTTTTATCTGAACGATTCTAATTTGATTTTATTTAGATCAAACCGGATGGCTTATTTCTAGCAATTTATTGTTGAAATTGTACAAAATATATTATCTGGAAGTTAGGCTGTCGCAGTCCACTCACGTTTTTGTTTAGTCCCAAACTTAAGGGGGTCGGTGCATTTTGGCGATTTTGCACTTTTTCAATTTTTTTTGTCTTCATGGGAACTTTTTGCCACCTCATAATTTTCGAATAAAAAGTATTTCAAACGTAGTTGCCACTTTTGAGCTCACTTTGTATAATCTGTTTTTTTTCAGATCGATTATTTTACTTTATTAAATCGTCTTTAAAATAACACTCTAAAACGCGCCTTTTGTACTTTAGGTGTCTAAATTACATTAAAATGTCTTTTTTATTAATTAGAAGCTTCAAAAAATGGTCTCGATCACCGTCGAAAATTTATATAATTTAATTTCATATGATTTCTACGTCAAAATCGAAAATTAAAATTTCCTAAAAAAGACGAAAAAAAAAACGAAATTTTAGCACACCGAAAGAAATATTATTTTTCATGAATTAAATTTATTAAATTTGCGCGGTGAACGAGTCGGCTTACCAATTAGGCAAGTCTCGGTGAAAAATATTTTTTTTTAATTTTTGATGAAAGAGGGCTAAGTACATTTCGCGCAAACCGTATTTTCATTCAAAAAAATATGATTCAGAGTATAAACAAGAGAGAGAAACAAAACGAGGCATATTTATAAAAGTAAAAGTAGTCATTCTCAAATTTTCAGCTGATGATTCCAGAAAAATAAGTTTGAAAGTTTTTGAACAGAAATGAGGAAATTTTCAAAATATTTCCAAATAGTTTCGACCGAAAATCCCAAAAAAATGTGGTATGATTTTTCAAATATCATATAAAAAATATGTGGTCAACTACGCGAAAAGTTAAGAGTGGCTATTTTGAAGAGTTTTTTTCGTTGATTTGAAACAAATACTGTAAAAAAACTTGATGAAAAAAAAGCATTTTTTTTTAATGCTCGGAACTTTTTTTCAAAAATTTCTCATAATTTGTGGAATTTGAAAAGTTTAATTCGAGCTCAAAATTTTCTTAAAGAAGATAACTCGAAATTCTTTATTACAAAAGTTGCTGGAGTATGAAACATTACTTTGGTTGGATATATGAGAAAAATATATATAACCAGTGAACAGTTTTCATCAAGAGCCCATATCCGTATCTGCCAAAATGCACTACCCCCTTAATTGAGAATCTAAAAAGACTATTTGGTCAATTTGAGGTCGGCGAAAAATCCGTCTTTCTAATTTGTTTAAGGGGATTGTGGGTGCAGTAGTTATTTTCAACCACTCTGTCTCAAATTCGGTATTGTTTTTCTTGTATCTGAACATCCAGCACATGAGAAATTGACTTGCAATCAAAAAAGTTTTTTACTATCGAATAACTAGTTCTAGAGCATCGGATTTGCTTGCAAAAATAATTTTTTATTTACAATTCTACACATTGGATAGTCTCAAATTACAAAAAAATAATAATCACAGTAAAAAATTAGGGAGCGTGCTTTCCGTACCCAAATTGGTCTGCATTATTTTTTTTTTATTCAGACCAATTTGGTACGGAAAGCACGGGCGTGCTTAGCGTACCCAAATTGGTCTGAATGCAAAATATATTGTGAAAAAAACGCAACGTCATGATATGCGTCATTAGGGCGGTTGAGGTTCCACCGACTGCCTGTGCGCATAGTGACAGGCAAAACTTATGTCGCTAAAGTACGGTCAGTACCGGGATACTTATCGGCAAAACTAAAACCCTCAGTACGGATTTTTTAGTTTTTGTAACGGCGATCGGTATAATATCAACAAAATCAATAATTAATCAAACTTTATAGCGCGTTTCAAAGCCCGAAAGTTGTTTTTTTCATACTCAAATTGTGACCACTTGGAGGCTCCAAAATTTTTTTCATGGTCGGAATCATTCTTTTTTCAGAAAGTTTATTCCCATAAACTAAAAAATACGTACTGAGGGTTTTGTTTTGCAGATAAGTCTCCCGGTACTGCCCTTACTTATGCGACAGAAGTTTTGCCTGTCACTATGCTCCAGTGCACGTCGGTGGAATTCCTCAACCACCCTAATGACGCATATCATGACGTTGGTTTTTCACAACATATTTTGCATTCAGACCAATTTGGGTACACTAAGCACGCCCGTGCTTTCGTACCCAAACTGGTCTGAATAAAAAAAAATAATGCAGACCAATTTGGGTACGGAAAAGCACGGGCGTGCTTAGCGTACCCAAATGGGTACACTAGACACCGACTCAAAAATTACACTAAATGAAAGTATTTCAATATTATAATTGTTACAATTTTGCCCCTTTTTCATTATTTAAATTTTTAGCCTAATCAATGTAATAATTACTGCGCGAAATCTGCATAAAATAGTGATTGCGGAAATCTGACAAAAATTATTAAATTTTTCAGTCTATAATTTTACTAAGATAATCGAGAATGATTATTGAAAAAGAGAAAAGAAATCGCATATACCGTTCGTGAGTTATTACTTTTTTGTAAAATAATGTACATTTTGCCTATATTGAACTATAGCAATGAATTTTCAAAATAAAATTCCCGGCAAATAAAATTGAATTAAAAAAATTTATTCAGTCTATATTGAAGAGAATTTTTTCTGACAAATATATTGGCATTATGTTATTTTCGGATACGTGGATATGACGGTATACTTCATGAAGGAAGGAAAGACCAGCAATTAGGTTTTATGCATTTAAAGGTTGATGTGATAAAATTTTCTAAAAATGAATTAATTTTTGAGTTCTCAAGGTTACGGACTACAATATACAATTTTAAAAATAAACGTTCACTCAATTCTCACAAAAGATATTTGAGTTTTAAAATCGGCTTATTTTCCCCCAGCACATTGCTGAAAACAGCCACAATCCCCTAAAAAACAAAGTTTCTTTAAATCAGAATTTAAAAGTTCTTAATTGTGCGCCCTTATTCACTGATAATCCCAATATTTCTTAATTTGATTCACAATAAACCTCGATTTACAGGACCTGAAATACCTGATTAGAGGACCTGTTGAATTTTCGAGCCATTTAAATAGGGGCCTCATCTAGACGAAGCGCGTGGACTACAAAATTTCTGATTTCTAAACAATTTCAAAACTAACTGGAATGATCCGCTATAATTTGGGCGCTCTTAACTTTTACACTACGATTGAGCCAACTTATTGCCACTAATAAGTTTGTTACATTCTCCCTTTTTTGACTCCTATTTTTTATTTCAAACTTTACACCTTTATATTCAATATTAACTACTCTTTTAAATCCGAACATTTTTTGCGTTAGATTCAAATTAATAAGTTACAAAAATAGCCCCGAAAGTACAACAAAAAACCGATAAATTTAAAAACCTTTTTATATATTAGATTTGACCTATACAACTATGATTGGCATTCATTAATATATTTCGCAAAAGTCTGTCTACGCGAAACCAACAATAATTTTTGAATTATCCAAAAAACTGTAGATCTCATGCATATAGTATCCACTATTTCACGTTTTTTACTTCCTTATTGATACAAATTGGTCATGTCCCCCTTATATTATAATTCCCATATTTGCACTACAAATTTTGTAGACCGTCCAAATTTAGTACAGAACAGTGCGTTTAAACGGACGAGTTTGGGTTTAAAATTCCTGCTAGCTTCCGTTTAAGGGGGTGGTGGTCGCATTTTAAGGGGTTTTCGATAGCCAATTGTCATTTTTTTGCGCTATTTGTTATTTTTATCCATCATAGGAATTTTAATGTTTACGATTCACCCTCAAAAAAAGCACCGTGTGTCGCACAAGTACAAATCGTTGGACCAACTTTTACCTCTCTTTGATATATTTAAACAAAAATCTTGCATCCTAAAAAAGAATCCGAATTAA
>SCLH01000484.1:175203-193682 GCA_004367855.1 Oikopleura vanhoeffeni
AAATTTAGTACAGAACAGTGCGTTTAAACGGACGAGTTTGGGTTTAAAATTCCTGCTAGCTTCCGTTTAAGGGGGCGGTGGTCGCATTTTAAGGGGTTTTCGATAGCCAATTGTCATTTTTTTGCGCTATTTGTTATTTTTATCCATCATAGGAATTTTAATGTTTACGATTCACCCTCAAAAAAAGCACCGTGCTGTCGCACAAGTAACAAATCGTTGGACCAACTTTTACCTCTCTTGATATATTTAAACAAAAAATTCCTTGCATCCTTACAAAAAAGATCCGAATTAACGGATGGCTTTCGTCCGGATCAGAAACGCTGCTTACAAGAAAGTGACGGAATATTTTTCAAAATGTATCTCCCTCCTGAGTTTTCAAGGTTCAACAATGATCATAGTTTTAATTAACGTTAACAGAACGTGGGAAGCAGACCGCAATGTGAGTTTTTGGAAAATTCTTTGATTTGCGCTTCAGAATCACGTAAAAAAACTGTATTTTGCTTCTAGTTAACCATGAGGGTCAAAGTACGTGTTTTGGTTGATTCTGAAGCCAAATCAGAAGAATGTTCCCAAATAACTCACCTTGGCGTGTCTGGTCTCACGTTTGTCCTCGGTGTAATTTAAACATGGAATCACTTGTTCAACCTTGAAAACTCAGGGAGGAAGATTACATTTTGACAAAAACCAAATTTTCAATAAATGTACCTTCCTCACCTGGAGTTTTCAAAGTACAACAATGATATGTTTTAAATTAACCGGACCAAAACGTGAGCAGACCGCCAAGGTCGAGTTTTTGGGAAAATTTTTGGTTGGCTTCAGAATCACCAAAAACAGTTGGACCAACGTTTACCTTTCTTTTATATATTTAAACACAAATCTTGCATCCTAAAAAAAATCGAAAGTGACGGATGGCTCGTCCAATAAGAAACGTGCTTACAAAAGTGACAGAATTATTTTTGCTCACGTTCTGTCCGGTGAATATAAATCATGAATCATTGTATCTTGAAAACTCAGGGAGGAGATACATTTTGAAAAAATAATTCCGTCACTTTTGTAAGCACGTTTCTGATTGCACGAGCCATCCGTCACTTTTGATTTTCTTTTAGGATGCAAGATTTTTCTTTTAATATATCAAAGAGAGGTGAAAGTTGGTCCAACGATTTGTACTTTTGCGACAATTCGCTATTGAAAACCCCTTTAAATGCGACGAGCACCCCTTAAGGGGGTGGTCATGTCTGATTTTTATGAAGACTTAAAGGCAATCAAAGTGTATCAAATTGCTTCGGGATGTCTACAAAATGTATTTCTGACCAAATCCACAAAAAAAAATTCGAAATTTTCGCGTTTTTTCGAAGTATTTTTTCAGAATTTACTCAAAATTTTTTTTCGAAAAATCATATATTGCAGTATGAATGGAAATTTCAGAAAAAAGCTTCCTACGAACCTTAGGCACGTAACAAGGTGTACGATAAAAAAATTTGGGCCCCATTTTGAAACTAAACCTCGGAGGTTTTTAAGCCGAAAATCGTGAAAAACGGCCAAAAATCTTCTGTTTATTGGACCGCTAGGAACATTCAGTCATCGAAATGTAAATCGCTCTCCTACGAATGTTAGTCTGCTTATTCCACGTATTATGTATCGATATATGGTCTCGGAGGAGATAGATTTTGAAATTTCGTAAAGTGACCTCCTGTTACAACTATGTGTCATCAATCTTTTCTCGTGGGCTATTTTTTGATCCGGCGACGGAACAATTCTAGAACGCCAAATAACCGACGATTTTTTTACAATTTCAGACTTCACAATCTACTCCTCCTAGGATAATTTGCACAAATGGCTCAAATTTTTATCAAGTATTCTACAGAACAGTTGTAAGAGATAAAGGGCTTCTTGCAAATTTCCAGCAAAGCGAAATATGATTTTTTTGGTCATCTTCCACAAAAATTCTCGAAAAAAAAAAATGCTCGATTTTTTCGAAAGTAGGCTCAAAAGAAAGCCAGTGAAACACTGATGAAAAGTTGGCTTACGTCAATCGATATTTGAAAGTCTTAAGTGGTCAAATTTGAGCAAACGTTATTTTTAACTTCAATCTTTAAATACTTAAAAAAAATCGAAAAATGCGAAATTTCGAAAAAATTTTTTTTTTGATGATGGGTTCAGTACACTCTAAATTATCAACCCCGTATCAATTGTGGAGCATTTTATAATGCCTCTTCTAAGGCCTTTATTAAATCAGAGTCGTATACCCCCTTAAGGAGGTGGCATATACCCGGCAGATTGGAGTCAATATAACTCACGAAAGTAATTAGTTAGTTTATTTTGGGTGCTTATTATCGTTAGCTCAACCAAAATAAACGTATTCCAGCTCATTAAAATAATTTTTTATCTATTTTAGGAAAGATTTGAGCTCGAGTTTTTATCTTTGAAATCCTAAAAATTTGAAAAAAATCAAAGCACTATGAAAATTTTTCAACATTTTTCGGCCAAAATTTTTTCTATTTTTTTATTCAAATCTGTGGGTAAAAACAACAAAAAAATAGCCAGTTTAACTTTTTTCATAGATGCCTACATATTTTCTGACCGCCGTTTGAAAAATCATAAAATCTTTATTTTTCATCTTTTGTCGACTTTTCTAGAAATATTATGAAAATTTTCCGCAAACCAAGTCCAAAATTTTGTATTAGTGGTTTTTTAAATACCCAATAAAAAATAAGGCAGAATCACTAATTTAATTTTCTGGTATCTATTAAAGCTCCGTATGTCAACTAATGGGATGGTCGCGCTATTATCATTTTTAAACTATTGCTGAAATTTACAACACTCGGCTGTACAACCGGTAAGTGCCATTTGGCACTCAATTTTTTAAAATTTTATTCTTGCAAAAAATTCCCAATATAATGTCGGGTGTAATAGGCGTTTTTGATAGTCAGGACATTTTTAAATATCAATACGCAATTGAAGGTCAATTTTTATCTCTTTTTATTAATATTGTCTTCAAAGAAAATTCTAAATTCGGGTTTAGTTGGAAACGGATGTACAATGAAAAGTGGTTTTTATATTTTCAAAGATATTTAGTTATGTTAAAAAATTAAAAATATAAACGTACGCAAGAATGAACACTTTTATTAAAGATAAAAAATAAAAGAATTAATTCACATTTTTTTCCATACATCGCTCTGAAAAATGCCGTCGTGAGAAATGCCGTTTTATTGGTTTTTGAGGGCAAATATCTGGAAAACTATACATTGTGATACCTAATTGTTTAGCCTGGTAGATAAATTGAACCTAAATCTCACATCCCAAACTATAATTGAGGATCACTGATTGCTCGACCAATCAGGAACGAGCGTCAATATTTTGTAGCAAAAAGCCTATTTCTTCGTGAGTTTTGGGGGTAGAAAAATTATTTTTCGATTTTATGAACCACAAGAAACACACGCAGCCTGCGTGACGCAGGTCTGTTACTATCGTTTTGAAAAATTCGAAATAAATTCGGTCTAGAAAACGCAAAAAAATATTTTTTGAGCTGATTTTAAGAGGCTCGCGGAAAAGCCTATTTCTCCATGGATTTTTAAGTCACAATATTGAAACATATATTAATGAACAGCTGATGACCTATCGAAACTTGAATTTCGATGATTTTTTCTCTTCCAAAACAGTACTTTTAATTCATGAAAAACCATAATTTTTGATTAAAATGCTTAAAATTAAGACAAGATATTTTCAAAATGAATAAAAAGTAGGTTCCTGGCTAAGTATGGAGATAAAAATACTACAGTCATCTTCAAATTGTCCATTTTTCAGAAAAAGATTATTCAAACATAAAATCGGGAAAATTGTTTGGTCCAGCTCATTTCAACTGAGGGGTACCTCTTAAAGGGGTGTCGTCGCAAAATGAGGCTCTAAAAAACAAAATTTTTCCCATTTTATGTTTATGCCTTTATGAATAAATATGGAAAACCCAGAAGCATTTTGGGTACTCGTCTATATCCTTTGATACAATTTGATACTAAAACAACCGAAAAAAATGCAAAACCATTTCAAGAAATTTTTTTTTGATGCTTGGTTCTTAGAACACTAATATCACCCCTGTATCAATTTGAAGCCCCATTTACATGCCTCTTAGGTCTTTATTTGAATCAAGAAAGATCATACCCCCTCTTAAGGGGTGGTGTCCTAAATTGACATAATCTCGATAAAAATATAGCCGAACAGGATGCGTATTTTTCGATTCGCTCTGATTTGTCAGACCCTAGGCCTTTAAGGGGGTAGCGGCGCAAAATGTACTTTGTGACCCACTTTAACCATAATACTCAACTGCTTCGAACTTTGAGAGAAGCTCATTTGGTAGATCTATTCTAATCTACAAATAATAATTATCAGAATAATTTTGGTTCGACCCCTGGTGACCAACCAGCGGCGAGTTCTAGACCCCTCAACCAAATTTTTCAAATTCTATCTTCTCGTAGAGCTGCCATACGATTTCACTCAAACGGTATGAACACGCGAAACATATGGTGTAAATCATGAATGGTGGGATTTTTAAAACTTCCATACTAATCCTTTCTAGAACTAGCGAAAAACGCCTAATTCAAGATTTCGCTATTTCAAAGTCTATCTCTCCGAGGTAAACATTTCAGAATTGCAGTATAAATTGGGAAAAGATGGAAGAAATATGTTTTTGTATTATTGATGGTCAGCCAATTTAAAATATTTTGTGAAATTTCTAGATAAATCGCAAATTTCTAGTGCAACCCGGAAGTGAAAACTCGACGACAATAAATAGTTCGTCATTTAGTCTGAAATACCTTACCCAAATTAAATGCTTGTAAAGCTTTCACTGATCAAAAAGTGGTTTCAATGTTTCCAAAAAAAAAATACTCAGAAAATTCCCTGAAAAAAAATGAAAAATTCGAACTTTTTTCTGGATTTTTTTTTTAATAAGTTTATGCTTCGTATGTGTTCCTAGCAATTTCGTGCTATTTTACACCCCAAAGTACCCAGAAAGATTGCAGACCGCATACCCATTAAGCTTGCGAAGAAATAAGTCAAAACTTTTTTGTATGAATACACTCCTAGATAACGTAGCCTTTCAAGACCTCCTATCCAAAAACGGAAAGCTTTTTCTCCAGGTTAAATTTCGAATAAACCAAATTTAACATAACGTGAAAGAATAGTAAAGCGAAAACTATTATGGTCGGGTTTTTTTGCAAAAGTGCTATATTTATACGAATAATGCAAAAAAAGCCATACCGGCTTTAGAACATTTTTCATCGAAACATCTATCTCCTTCTAGGCTTAAATTTAAAAATTGCTCAAATTTTCGCCAAAAGCTAACGCCCAAACAAACAGAAACTTCTAATTGGGTCGGCTTTTGTTCCATTTCAAACCACAAAATGAATTTTTCCCAAGGTCCGTGAAAAAATTTCCAAAAAAAATGTGCTCGACTTTTTTCACACCAAGTTGCCCAAAAGTTCACCCGCTCAGACAAAACATAGAAAGCTTGGCTTCACATCAAACCGATATTGTCTAAGTTTTAGTGGTCAAATGTAAGAAAACATTATTTTTTAACTTAATTTGAAAAAAATACTCTAAAAAAAAATTTTTTGCAAAAAAGTTGAATCACTCCTTTTCCTTGATTTATCATTGAATTGTTTTGTCGCTTTTGAAACGTTACGATATGATTTGATGCATGTATGTCACCACATTAGTCGCAGAAAATGTAGAACCTACCACCTCATCCCTTAAGGGATTGTGGGCTTCCAGTACATGTGCTGGGGAAAAATAAGGCGTTTTAAAACTCAATATCTTTGTGAGAATTGAGTGGAACTTATTTTCCACAATGTATAATTGTAAGTCCGTAACCTTGAGAAGTCAACAATCAGTCATTTCTAGAAAAATATAATCACACATCAACCTTTTAAATGCATAAAACCTAATTGCTGGTATTTCTTTTAATAAGTATACCGTCATATCCACGTAACAAAAATCACATAATGCCGATATATTGATCAGAAAAAAATTCTCTACAATTGCAACCACAGCATATTTAGTAAATTCATCTTAATTCGCCGAAAATTATTTTCGAAAAATTCCTCTAAAGAAATATAGGCAAAATGTAGATATTTACAAAAAAAAAATACCATCACGAAAACGGACATGCGATTTCTTTTCTCTTTCATAATGCTTCTCTATCAATCTTATAAACTTTGAACCAAGCAAATTTTAATATTTTTTTATATTTCCGCATCACTATTTCAGGCTGATAAATGCGCCGCCATTCATATAATTGATTAGCAAAAAATTGAAATATTGAAAGCGCAAAAAATCTGAACAACTATCATATTGCAATACTCATTTAGAATTACTTTTCTTGCGAGTTGTTTTTTAATTCTGAAATTGAGAACCCGATCTAGAATTATTTCCGTTTTATGCAAGCGAAACGAGATTTTTTTGGAAATTTTCTAGAATATGGGTAAAAGTTTCCAATTTTTCTTGGTCTGACTCCCGTGAAAATACACTATGGGTATTTTGTTTTTGATCTCTCATTCTTCGGGCATTTCAGTTGCAAGCGAATTTCAATGGTTCTAGAAAAAATATCCAGAAATAATTTGGGTGTTTTTTTTTAAAAAATTGCAAACGATTCCCGAGGTGCTGGATGGTCAGATGCAATTGAAAAATCCGATTTCGACCGTGGTCGAAAATAACTATCTGCACCCACAATCCCCTAAGAGGATACATGTATAATCACAATTTAAAAATAATTTTTATATTCGTGTTTTCGAGACATAACATTTATTAATTTTTTTCAATCAAAGATTTTTTATTCGAACGTTCGGCTAAACAAGCCATTTATCAGTGGAGAGATTTGGATGAACAGGAATCCGAAAGGTGTGACATTTTTGAGCGCGAAATCGAGTTCGATAATTAGCGAATACAATTTTCAAAATATAAAGGTCATTTTTTGCGAAAATTATTTTTGCGAACTAAAGTAATCGAGCCCAGATTAGGGTACTTCAGTTTTTCTACTGAAAACGTTTTTTAAAAGATCCTCTGAGTGGAAGGCTGTTTATAAGGTCAATGTGCGCTTTAACAGTTTTTATATAAAATAATTCATATTAATGCGTCAGATCTTTGTAATTAATTTAATAATCGCTATTTACACCTTCTGATAAATATTAATAAACATATTTTAATAAATTAACAGTCAACCATATTCTAGACATTTATTTATGTCGTTTTGTACCTATTTATAATCCAACTATTAAGGGGGTTATTGATGATCATAATTCCAGAAATAGTTCACTCAGTCTTTTGACAATATAAAG
The DNA here is from genome assembly GCA_004367855.1 of Oikopleura vanhoeffeni. Classification (NCBI taxonomy): domain Eukaryota; kingdom Metazoa; phylum Chordata; class Appendicularia; order Copelata; family Oikopleuridae; genus Oikopleura; species Oikopleura vanhoeffeni. Next base: position 182,532 of record SCLH01000484.1, read on the forward strand.
CTCAAAACTGAGAAAAATTAAATAACAAGTACTCACGTACTACAGTGTATACGTTTTTTCTGCTAAAACTGAATTGAAAACCGAAATCCAATGTCAGCCCTAAATCCCAATTCGCCGCAAATAGTAAGCGATCCGTAGCGCCATTGCACGGGTTAGAGATTTGTGGTCGAATTGGGACAAGAGAAATTTTCTTGATAAAAAATACTTTGACTTCACAGACAATTTTGGTGTGTACTATTTGTAAGCTCTTGACTTTGGATAAAAAAAACCATCAGAAAAGAAAACCAAAATATAAAATAAAAATATGACTAAAAGTTCCACGTACCAATGAGTGACCTTTCAAGGGGTCGTCGATTTAACCAACGTGAAGAAATTAAGTTTTGAAACCCTTTTAAATCTGGAATATAAATCACAAATATCTAAATCGATAATTTCTTTAACAGCTTTCTTCGCGAGATCGCAAAGCAGGCACATTGCGTAGGTGTATATAGCAAAATATAGGGAGAAAGGTGACCTCAGTAAACCGCAAAAATTTACAGTTTGCTCAATGCCGGGATCAACATCCAATTATTTAAAAATTCGAATTTCTTAATGGCTATCAAATAAATTACATAAATATTTACTATCCATAAATATAGTTATTAAGTTCAATTGCCACTAGCTGCAAAGGGAGCTGACAATGAAAAAGCCTGAAGAATATCGATTTAGCAATTCAGCAAGCTCCACGCAGGCATAATTAAAAAAACGCTTTAAATATTCAATTAAAATATAGATTAAAAAACACGTGGTAAAGTTTTGATATAGGACAAATGGACCTTAATAATTCAAGGAAATTATTCGTAACCAAAAACAAGAAAATCATAATCAGAACTATAGGAAATCGATAATTTAGCCAAAAATCCAGCGATAAAAGGAGTAACCCAATATAATGAGTGAAATGATCACGTCAAATATATTGCTTAACTTAATACAAGCTGCATCTATAATTATGTTTTATTTAACTAAAACACATTTGCGGTAAACTTTAAAAGTTTCAAGGTGTTTGTATTATCAATTAAACTCCAGCCTTGTCGGAAAACAGGAAAGCATTTTAGAAAAAAGGTCATATTCTAATCAAGGCCTTTTTTATGCAATCCTCCCTAATTATCGTGGCGTTTTCCTGCCTAATAAACAATTAAGAATAAAAGAAAATCTTATATATGAAGACCAATTTTTTGAGTCGATATATTACTGGAGGAGGATGTCACACATTAGGTGTAGGCACCTCAATTGAAAATTCATTATGTCGTAGTTACAATATTTGACACTTAAGGGTATCCGTCCCTAAATTGACATACTTCCGATAAAATATTAGCCAAACAGAGCTCCAAGGATAAATAATATCAGAATTCGCCAGTTTGTAGAACTAGCCTCATTGCGTAAAACATGGTCAAATTTTCATGAACCACAAACTCCTTCACACCATAAACGCACAAGAGCCACCTAAGCCAAAACGCAAAATCTATCTCCGCCAGGTTTTATTTTGAAATTAACCCAACTTTCGAACAAACCTGTATAATTAGTATTAANAGCTTGAGTTTCACTGATCAAAAAGTGGGTTTCAATGTTTTCCAAAAAAAAATACTCAGAAAAATTCTGAAAAAAATGAAAATTTCGAACTTTTTTCTGGATTTTTTTTTTAATAAGTTTATGCTTTCTGAGTGTTCCCTAGCAATTTCGTGCTATTTTTACACCCCAAAGTACCCTAGAAAGATTGCGACCGATACCCCTTAAGCTTGCGAAAGAAATAAGTCAAAACTTTTTTGTATGAATACACTCCTAGATACGTAGCCTTTACAAGACCTCCTATCCAAAACGGAAAAGCTTTTTTCTCCTAGGTTATATTTCGGAATAAACTCAAATTTTAACATAACGTGAAGAATTAGTAGGCGAAACTTATTATGGTCGGGTTTTTTGAAAAGTGCTATATTTGTTATAGAATATGCAAAAAACCACCGGCTTTAGAACATTTTTCATCGAAACATCTATCTCCTTCTAGGTTAAATTTAAAAATTTGCTCAAATTTTCGCAAAAGCTAACCCAAAACAAACAGAAACTTCTAATGGTCGCTTTTGTTCAATTTCAACCTCAAAATATGAATTTTTCAAGGTCACGTGAAAAAATTTTCCAAAAAAAAATGTGCTTCGATTTTTTCAAAAGTATGCCCAAAAGAAAGCTTAGGAAAAACTGAATAGAAAGTTGGCTTACATCAAACCGATATTGTCAAGTTTTAGTGGTCAAATTGTAAGAAACATTATTTTTTAACTTAATTTTGAAAAAAATACTTAAAAAAAAATGCAAAAATTTTGAAATTTTTTCTGTTATTATTTGAATTGTTTTGCGCTTTTGAAACGTTAGCGATTGATTTGATGCATTTGTATGTCATAATTAGTGCAGAAAATGTAGGAACCACCACCCCCTTAAGGGGATTGTGGGTGCTTCCAGTAATGTGCTGCGGGAAAAATAAGGCGTTTTAAACTCAAATATCTTTTGTGAGAATTGAGTGAACTTTATTTTCCAATTGTATATTGTAGTCCGTAACCTGAGAGTCAAAAATTGAGTGCATTTCTAGAAAATATTATCACATCAACCTTTAAATGCATAAACCTAATTGCTGGTATTTCTTTTAATTGAAGTATTACCGTCATATCACGTAACCAAAAATCACATAATGCCGCATATTATTGATCAGAAAAAAATTCTCTACAATTGCAACCAAGCATATTTATAAATTCATCTTAATTCGCCGAAAATTATTTTGCAAAATTCCTTGCTATAGTTAAATATAGGCCAAAATGTAGATTTTTTACAAAAAAAAATATACCTCACGAACGGCACATGCGATTTCTTTCTCTTTTCATAAATTCTTCTCTATTATCTATTAAACTTTGAACCAAGCAAATTTTAATATTTTTTTTTATATTTTCTCGCAATCACTATTTCTGCTGATTTAATGCGCGCCATTATTATATAGATTAGGCTAAAAATTGAAATATTGAAAAGGCGCAAAAATCTGAACAACTATCATATTGAAATACTTTCATTTAGAATTACTTTTCTTGCGAGTTGTTTTTTTATTCTGAAATGATACCATATCTAGAATTATTTCCGTTTTATGCAAGTCCGAAACGAATATTTTTTTTTGGAAATTTTCTAGAATATGGTCAAAATTTTCCAATTTTATTTTGGTCTGAATCTCCGTTGAAAATGATCACTAATGGGTTATTTGTTTTTATCATCTGTCATTATTCGGGCATTTCAGTTAGCAAGCGATTTCAATGTTCTAGAAAAAAATATCCAGAAATTTTGGTGTTTTTTTAATTGCAAACGATTCCCGAGGTGCTGGATGTCAGATGCAATTGAAAAATACCGAATTTCGACCGTGGTCGAAAATAACTACTGCCACCACAATCCCTTAGAGGATACATGTATAATCACAATTTAATAATTTTATATTCAGTGTTTTCGAGACATAAAATTATTATATTTTTTCAATCAAAGATTGTTTTTATTTCACGTTTCGGCTAAACAGCCATTATCAGTGGGAGAGATTTGGATGAACAGGAATCGAAAGTTGACATTTTTTGAGCGCGAAATCGAGTTTCGATAATTAGCGAAATTACAATTTTGAAAATATAAAGGTGCATTTTTTGCGAAAATTATTTTTTGCGAAACTAAGTAATCGAGCCTCAGATAGGGTACTTAGTTTTTCTACTGAAAACGTTTTTTAAGGATCCCTCCTGGAGTGGAAAGGCTGTTTATAAGGTCAATGTTGCGCTTTAACAGTTTTTATATAAAATAATTCATATTATGGTCAGATCTTTGTAATTTAATTTAATTAATCTGTATTTACACCTTTCTGTATAACTTATTAATAAACATATTTTAATTAAATTAATGTCAACATATCTGAGACATTTATTTAATGTCGTTTTGTACCTTTTTATACCAACTATTAAGGGGGTTATTGATGATCATAATCAAGAAATAAGTTCACTCAAGTCTTTTTTGACAATATAAAGCTTCAAAATGAAGAAAAATTAAATAAAAAGTACAGTCACTGTACTACAGTGTAACGTTTTTCTGTAAAACTGAATTTGAAATCCGAAATTCCATGTCATCCCTAAATCCCAATTCGCCGCAAAATAGTAGCGATCGTATGCGCCATTGCAGGGTTTAGAGATTTGTGGTCGAATTGGGACAAGAGAAATTTTTTGATAAAAAATACTTTGACTTCAACAGACAATTTTTGGTGTGTACTATTTTGTAGCTCTTGACTTTGGATAAAAAAAACCCATCAGAAAATGAAAAAAATATAAAATAAAATATGACTAAATCATCGTAAAATGAGTGACCTTTCAAGGGGTCGTCGAGTTTACCAACTGAAGAAATTAAGTTTTGAACCCTTTTAATCTTGGAATTATTAAATCAAAATATCTAATCGTATAATTTGCTTTAACAGCTTTCTTCGCAGAGATCGGCAAAAGCAGGGCCACATTGCGTAGGTGTAATAGCAAAATATAGGGAGAAAGGTGACTCAGTCAAACCGCAAAAATTTACAGTTTGCCAATCCGGGATCAACATCCGAATTATTTAAAATTCGAATTTCTAATTGGCTATCAATAAATTATCATAAATATTTACTATCATAAATATAGTTTATTTAAGTTCAATTGCTCACTAGCTGCAAAGGGAGCTGATGAAAAAGCCTGAAGAATATCGATTTATGCAATTCAGCAAGCTCTCACGCAGGCAGTAATTAAAAAACGCTTTAAATATTCATTAAAATATAGATTTAAAAACACGTGGTAAAGTTTTGATATAGGACATGGACCTTTATATTCATAGGAAATTATTCGTAACCAAAAACAAGAAAAATGCATTATTCATAGAACATATGGGAAATCGATAATTTAGCCAAAATCAGGCGATAAAAGGAGTAACCAGTATATATGAGATTGAAATGATCACGTCAATCATATTGCTTAACTTATACAAGCTGCATCTATATATTATGTTGTTTATTTAACTAAACACATTTTGCGTAAATTTAAAAAGTTTCAAGGTGTTTGGTATTAATCATAACTCCAGGCCTTGTCGGAAAACAGGAATAGCATTTTAGAAATAAGGCATATTCTAAATCAGGCCATTTTGTTTTTATGCAATCTCCCTAATTATCGTGGCGTTTTCCTGCCTAATAACAATTAAGAATAAAAAAATCTTATATATGAAACATTTTTTGAGTCATATATTATGGTGAAGGAGGATTTCACACATGTATGGTGTTTAGGACCTCAATTGAAAATCTCATTATGTCGTAGGTTGACATATTGACACTTAAAGATGGCTAGAGTTATCGATCTATGTGATTTGAAGTGAACATCTGGTCTGCCCACAAAATACATCTCAAAATGTCTGTAATCCGGCTTTTAGACTCGACCACCGCCTATAATTAAGGACTTTAGCGGTTCGTCGGACTTGATTTTACTTAAACCAATCAGAAGTATTATCAATGATAATTTATCATCAATATTATATATTAAATTGCGCCATATTAATATTAACTCTTACACTCCGAACAACAAATTATTTTCTATACCCCCATGTTAAATAATACGGCTTATTTCGTAACAGCCTCTGACCCCTCATAATAGACAAACCATAAATCAAAACGATTGTCTTTGAATTGACCTGTTCAAAGTCCAACTTTTATCGGACTTTCAAGAAGACGCCTTTGACGGGTTTGGGACTGTAATAGTATTTTTGATTGGTCTACGAAAAATTAAGTAATGAATTAAATTAAAGATATTTTTGGTCTACCAATTGAAATCAAACTAAATTATGTTCGCTTGAATTATTTCCGACTAATAAATGATTTTAACTTTAAATTATGAAGGCATTCAAAAATACAAGAAGAAATATTTTCTGTCCTTAAAAATAAGTATATCGTATAAAAATATACAAAAAATACAAATAATGTACTTTCGCATATTATTTTGAATTTAATTATCTAAAAAATGCTTTATATCATATAATTTATATGATATAAAGCATTTCTTATAGATAATTGAATTCAAAATAATATGCGAAAGTAAATGTGTGTATTATTTTGTATATTATATGACATTTTTATTACGAAATTATAAAAAGTACTAGGCTGGGAGCTTAAAGAAATAAGTCAAACTTGTCATAAACATATCGGTAATTTGTTATTACACGGCATTCAATTGTGTTTACATTAAAACCGCAATATTCTTCGGATCGAAATCTTTCATTTCATTTTATACCATCTCAAAAATCTATCGAAAATGGAATTGAAAAATGCGAGCCCTCTTTAAAAAATGTATTCTCTAAGGGTCAAAAATACTTTTTCATGACCATGTTCCATATAAGTTTTTTCTTTATGTACGCACTTATCTTAATTAACGCACTGATATCTGAACTTTCGAAAAGTACAATATTTTACGATTTTATTTTACTTATCTATTTTTATAAGTATAGTGGGTGCAAAATTACAAGCTCTACTCAGCCCTGAAATCATAAACCTTTATAAACCATGTTTTTGAGGGGTCATGGTACCGTTTCCCACGAAATTAGAAACGTATTTTTAATTTAAATAAAGAAAGTCCATTAAAATACTTTTGTAAATATACTAGACTAATTCTTAAGAGAATTCCCATTATATTTTAACATATTTTTGTTTCACTTAAAATGGCTGAAGATTTTTCTAAATTTATCAAGACAATTTCGAATGGCTAAAAATCTGATGAGAGAAATCTAGATCATTGTAGACTTTTTGTGTGTACCAAGTTTTTTTTGAAAATATGATAGGAAACCGAGATCAGAAACAATTGGTTAAAATAAAATCGAATTTTAGAGGGCCAAAGGACATTAAAACATAAATGAAAAATGAGTGTTATTTTGAAAGGAAAGAAAAAAACTTGTTAACACTCTGAGGCATAGAGCCATAAAAAAAGCTTTCATTTTTTTTGAAAAGACCGGAAATGACAAAAATAATTGAAATAAAAGTTCAAGGTTCAAATCGCCTATAGTTTGCGATTAATTTTTGAAAAATGTAAATAAAGTTTTTTTTTGATGAATCGTTCGAAAAATATTTTATTCTACCTTTTTTCTTGATTTTTCGCAAAAAATCTTAAAACACCTGGTAATTAGAGACCGGAAATTTTTTATTTATGAGGAAGTCACTTTTTCGGAAATTTAATTCTTAATCTTTTACAGTTAAGTTTTTTGTTCTGAGGTCTCTGATCGAATTTTTATTTTTTCGAGAGTAAATTCTTTAAAAATCATAAATTTTGAAAAACTCTAGCATTTTAAAATAATTCACTTCTCCACAGCGGAAATGAAGTGCTGAACATTTTAATTGTCTTAATATAATTATATTAAAATTTAAGTCGATCCTTAATCTCAATGACTTGACAACAATTAAGTCGCTAACACTTCTATTTTTCCATAATATAAGTTCAAAGTCGAGCCAAAAAATTTCATGCCTCAGGGGGATATCAATACTCAAATGAGTCAGGGGGTTAAAGCCCTTTTGAAATTCAATTATTTTTTTTTGAAATTTTCGAATTCATCGCGCTTGAATAATTTGGTTAAATAATCGAAACCTTTCTTTATGATCTGATAGAAAATTTTATATTTTGTGAAGTTTGAGTTTGTTTTTTCAACAAATATTTCCGATTTTTGCATCTGTGAGATCCTCAAAAGATCTCCTCGGCGATCGTACACAAATTTTGAAATAATCTTTTCTCTTATTTATGATTTTCATAGCTTAAAACCGGTACCCGACAAAAAAATCGCCGGGTATGCGCCACAGTTTACAGCCCCTTGAAAGGGTTTCAATCATACTTTTGCTTTATAATATTAATATTTTGACATTCCTATTTCTGAGGTTGCTCTTCAACAACCTTCTGACATGAAATTATTTCGAGGTCAAATTTTGTGAAAAAATCATAATTTGTATTTTAATCACTAGCCTTTCGCATTACACCTTCAACAATTTTACCGCTTTACATATAAGAGGGTAACCTTACCATCTAGATTTAGGTGATTTCCCGACATTCTTAGTCAAGAGATAAGAATGGGATGAAAAGTAAATTTTCAAGTTCGCTAATAAACAAATTAAATTATGCTTAGAATGCGATCTAATCAACGTTTAAATTAAGTCTATGTCGTACTAACGAACAACTAAATCACCATGGCATAATTTTCGTCTGATTTTTTCACTACGATTTTATTCAGTTAATCTTAGCGATTTTCAAAACTGTATGCTACAGTTGAAAACAAAAAATACTAACTTCAATAATTTACTAATTTTTAGTAAAAAGCATCAGGATTGCTGATTTTTATTTATTTTTTGGCAATTTTTGATAAAGGTTTGAACAATAAATAAAAGTAAACGAAAATTTGCGATCAAGCTGAGTGCGATAACGTGATAACACAGTACAATGAACATATTATTGTTTTTTATTAACTGGCTAAATTTTCCCAAGAGATTTTTTTATATTATTTCCACATTTATTTTTATTATTAAATGATAGCCAATCAAGACGATTATTTCAAATAAGTGGCTTATCAGCGACATGTCTTTTTAAACCTGAGTCATTTCCATGTTTCTATTCTAAGCCCACGGTATTCATAGTATTTAATTTTGACCACCGCGAAAAAAAGAAATATAAAACTTGCGCTAGTGTCAAATTAGTAGTAGCACATATTAAACGTTAAAAAAAGTTTTGGGTAGTGTACCATACCTCTCCCACCCTCTTAACTCTTTAAAGATCGGAAATGGGTGATTGGACAGTCGAGGGACAGCAAACTGCTGGGTGTTAGTAAACATAACTTGTAACCGCAATTTCAAAAGAGTTAAGGGTGTAACAGTCGGAGGTCTTAATTCCCCTTTTTTGAGCTCTCTCGCCCGAAAAATAGCAAAAAGGGGGCATGCTCGGTGTGGTATATTTTGTTTGACTGTTCGGGGAGGCAATAAAATGAAGCTCCCCACGGCGATATACGGCCGCGAATCGAGCGAGGATTCTCATTTCAAAATTCATATCTTTTTACTCCACCAACCCGATCAATCAAAAATTAAACTTATAGGGTTAGATAACCAAGCGTAGTGGACATAATAGCTAAACTTGTCACAATTTCCAAAAGTTATATTTTTTACCTGAAAAATTCTCTATAAATCGAAATATTCGACGAAAATATAGTAGAATAATAGTTTCATAATTTTCTTCAATTGCTAATAGGCTATTATTAGTTATAGCTAGCGTGTCCACCAATCGACCATTTGGCAAAAATCTACCACTCTGGGTTGAACTTTCATATATTGGGTTTTATGCAGAATTTCATGGCGCGTTTAGAAGTGGGAAAATGTTTTTTTAAATATTATTAATCAAAAAAGGTGTTTTTTTGCAAAAAAGTAGCATAATTCATCAAAAAAGGGAATTTTTCCTGTTGAAACTAAAGTCACCAGGTTGGTCTATTTGATAATAAAAATACAATTTTCGAACCAAACGGGCATCCCGTTTTTTCTCGAAAAAACGAGGTTTCGGAGCCAAAATTTTTTATTTTTCATGACTGTTGATCTGATTCGACGCCAATTGACTCAAATATTGTATTTCTGGTGTAATAATCTTTTTCTGGTATCTCGATTGAGCGTGAAACATACTGACGATTTGAAATAAAAAATTTAAAAAGTCAAAAATGGGTTTCAATGTGTTTAAGCTATCTTGTAGAGATTTTTTTTCTGGTCATTTTTTTCGTTTTTAAAATTTTTCGAAAAAAAATTGATTTTAAGGGGGTAACCGACGGGTTTTACTGATTTTCAAACGTTAGTCCTGAGCTAACCCGCAATTCGTATTTGAGGTTCAAACTTCGGATTCTAGGAGATATTGTTTGAAATTTTTCAAAAATGGTGTCAAAAAGTTTTTGGTATGACCGGACCGGCCGTATACCGCGTCCAAAAAGTGATTTTTTCCATTTTTGGACCCATGTCATCTAGCTCCTGGGATATCAAAATTCTTTTTTTCAGTATTAAACTATTAATTTGTGGTTAACAGCCGTACAAAGCCTGATTTTCAAAATTTTGTTATTTTAGAGAAATTTCCCAAAATAATGGGTGTTTTTGCACAGGTTCGCTGACCCCATTTCATTTAGTCGAACAATATCAGATTTTTTTTTGAAGAAAAGCACTTCTTTAAAAGTGTGCAAAGCGAGGCGGTACAAAGGTTTTTAATTTTTTTTCTCATTAGCTTTTTAGAGGCACTAAAAGTTTATTTACCCTCAAAATTCGTCAAAAATAGGATTTTGAAGAAAATTCCAAAACTTTTTTTTGAGTAAAAAATCATAATTTTTGATACAAATTAGTTGTAAAAATAGTCAATCCAATGTCTAGATCACGAAAAAAAGTTAATACCTGAAAAAAATACTTAGAAAAAATTCCATTGATTATGCATAATTCGGAAGATTTTTTTATCGAAATTCATCTTTTTTTAGGTTTGTATGAGCCAACCCGTTAACAAAAATAAGAATCAGCTAAAATCAGCCTTTCTATACTTCTGAGTCTCGAGAAAACAGGACTCCGATCGGTATACCCCAAATTTCTGGATCTAAGAAAAGTATTTGGAAATTTTTTTTATCGATATTTAAAAAATTTTATATGCCATGTTCAAGATCTAATTCACAGTGATCTAATGCCACAAAAAATTAGAGCAAAAAAGTCTATTACTTTCAAAAGATACAGTGCGTAAGAAAATTAAAACTTTGAAATATAGAAAAATTTTGAAAAATTTTTGACAGAGAAATATTTTTTTTTTATTATTTCTGGAAGCAAACCAGCCCGAAAATGACAATGCAACTAAAATTAGCTTCCTATCACTATGAGTCTCGAATGACAGCCTCCGTCGGTTACCCCTTTAAGGTCAAATTTTCATGACTAACTTTAGCCAGCTGTAAAGTTGCAAAATCAGGAGCTAGCGCACTTCTTTTTACTGCAAATCAGGAGAAAGGCTGAATACAATTTACAAGTTTTTGATTCAAGGGCACAATGACCACCCGGTCAACCACAATGACCGTCAAGTTCAATGGTCAATC
>SCLH01000484.1:201491-212311 GCA_004367855.1 Oikopleura vanhoeffeni
CACGTAACGTTAGTATGTCAATCTTTTAAGGCGAGCTTTTATTGATCCGGCGACTGAACAATTCTAGAACGCCAAATAACCGACGATTTTTTACAATTTCAGACTTCAAAATCTATCTCCTCCGAAGATATATTTGCAAAATTGCTCAAATTTTTATCAAGTATTCTCCAGAACATTTGTAAAAGATTGAGGCGAGCTTTTTTGCAATTTCCAGCGAAAACCAGAAATATAATTTTTCCGAAAAAAAAAGTGCTTCGATTTTTTCGAAAGTAAGCTCAAAAGAAAGCCAGTGAAACACTGATCATCAGTGACTGATGAGAAAGTTGGCTTACGTCAAGTCGATATTTTGAAGTTTTAGTGGTCAAATTCGAGCAAACGTTATTTTTTAACTTCATCTTTTAAAAAATACTTAGAAACAAATCGAAAAAATGCGAAAAATTTCGAAAAATTTTTTTTGATGACTGGGTTTTTAGTACATTTAATTATCACCTCGTATCAATTTGGAGCATTTTTAATGCCTCTAAGGCCTTTATTTAATCAGACAGATATACCCCCTTAAACCGTGCGCTGTAAGTGCTCAAAATTTTGTGCACTCCAAGGTCACAGACAATTTTACAACATTTTAACTCACAGTTTTCTTGATTGAATATAATAACTCAGCACTTATACAGCCTGAGTTTATTTTAATTGGGCCATTTTTTTCACCGGTCGGCTAGACAGCGTTTGACCGGTGAAAAAAATGGCCCAAAACAACAAAAGCAAAATTGGGCCATTTTTTTCACCGGTAAAAAAAATGGCCCAATTTTGCTGGAACATTGAAAAATCGTTCTAGTATTTGAATAAAATATTATTTTATGAAATAATTATTTTAATTTATTATTAACTGAGAGACATGAGTGGAAAAATAACTTTGAAAATTGTCGCGAGACAATTTCCACCAAAAAAAATACGACTTATCTGAAAAAGATGTTCAANTGAAAAAAAATGTGCTCCGATTTTTTTGAAAGTCAGCCCAAACGAAAGTCAGTGAAACACTGATGTGAAAGTTGGCTTACGTCAAGTCGATATTTTGAAGTTTAGTGGTCAAATTCGAGCAAACGTTATTTTTAGACTTCATCTTTTAAAAAATACTTAGAAAAAAATCGAAAAAAATGCGAAAATTTGAAAAATTTTTTTGATGATTGGGTTCTTAGTACNAAAGTGAATGAAAATAATACTTCGTAAAAATACGAAATTTATGAAATTTTTTTATATCGAAAATTTCTTTTTTTAATTTTTTCGAAATGAAATCGATATCAAAAATGAGAATGCAGCAAAAATTAACTTTTTCTCATGTCTGGGTTCCGAGATATAGCGTCCGTCGGTTACCCCTATTTTCTTGATCTAAGGAAAAGTTGAAAAAACTTTTTTTCGAAAAAATTTATTTTTACATTCCAGATTGAATTCACAGGCAAAATGTGCAAGCAAAATTATATTCAACGGGTAAATACTTTAAAAGATACGGTAAAGTTTTTTTCACTTTTTTTGGAATGAAATCGATATCAAAAATGAGAATGCAGCAAAAATTAACTTTTTCTCATGTTTGAGTTCCGAGATATAGCGTCCGTCGGTTACTCCCTTAAGAATAAATAACCAATAAATATCGGCGGCGGTAAAAAACGCGGGCCAAAATTTTTTTATTTTTAAATTGCATAAAAACGCTAAAAAAAATTTTTGTACTTCCAACTTTATTTTGACATTTTTTTGTCAATTTCTTATTAAATGAAAACTCCTCAATTATAATCAGGGTTGCAAAAGAGATCATCCCCGAGAAAATTCCATGGAGTTTTGGAAACCAGAACTTGGAAATTACATGATTTTAATCCTTTTATCGAGTGATATATGCTTCCTATAAATACATTTGCAGTAAGTCGTGCACCAATAGGTTGCACGACCTTTTTTTGTTTGGCCCGCGAATTTAAGTAAAATTAATGACCAAATTGTCATTTTTAAAAAAAAAAAAAGCAGTATATCATATTTTACGCAATAAAAAATTTAAAATTAGGTAATAAAGCATATACTGTATATGCTTTATTACCTAATTTTAATTTTTTTATTGCGTAAAATATGCTCCCCTAAAATGAATTATCCATCAGTCGTGCACCAATAGGTCGCACGACTTCTTTTTTTTTGGCCCGCGTTTTTTACCCCCGCCATAAATATCGCCATTTTGATATTCATTGAAAGGTAAAAGATATATCTAAGATAGGGATTCCCTGTTCCTTCGGTTCGCGTTCGTGGTGGAACTTCTTTTCGAAGGTCTTATTGGTCAAAAAACTGAAATCCGGTGCTCTTTTTGGTCAAAAGCAGGTCAAACACGAACGCGAACCGAAGGAACAGGGGATCCCTATCTTAGATATACAGAAGATCTAATGTTAGTCCCAAACGAAGCCTTCGTATGATATAATTTCGCCCAATGAAAATTGTTTATAATTCAAATTAGACACTCATCACTGACGTTTACAATTATGCATCATTTAAAAAATTAGTTTGTTTGTCTCAGAAATACTACGATAATTCCCCCTTAATTAAAACATGAGTTTTTTGACAGTTCTGATTTGTTTATTACCCATAACCATCCGAATTGGTTGAATAAAAAATGGCAAATCAGAAGGTCAGCAATTAGATGGTCATTTCTATTCTACACTCTTATCTTAGGCTGTCCGCAGTCAAAACTAGAGCGTAAAAATAAGCAAAAGACATGATATTTTGGCAATTTTCCAAGTTTTTCAATGATGAAAAACTTGATAAAAAAATGTATAATAAAATATATATTTTCACAGTAAGAATAAAAATTACTGAAAGCTTAGCCGAAATGAGCGATTAAGGGGGTACTGGTCGTTGGTTTTATGAGGCCTTTGGGGCTTTGAAAATGATCCAAATTGATTTGAGGTGATAAAAAAGTGTACTACCGACCAAATTAACAAAATTTTTTCGAATTTTTCAGATTTTTTTCTGAGTAATTTTTCCAAAATGAAGTTCAAAAATAAAGCCAACTTTCTGATCAGTGTTTCCGTGGCTTTCTTTTGAGCCTACTTTCGAAAACACACATTTTTTTCGGAAATTCTTTCACGTGATCTTCAAAAATTCATATTTTGAGTTTGGGGTCGAAATTTGAAAAAAACGCTCTAGAGGATTTTCTATTTGTGTAAATTTTGACATTTAACTAGGAGGAGATTTTCCGATGAATAAAGTGGAAAAACGGTGGTTTATGGCATATTCTAGAAAACATATAGCACTTATCGACAAAAACGCTCTACAGAAGTTTAAAATACTAATTATACAGGTTATGTTAAAATTTAGGTTTATTTCAAAATAATACCTGAGAGGAGATAGATTTTCCGTTTTGGCTTAGGTCTCCCTGTCTCGCTTATGTGTCTGGGAGTGTATGCATGCAAAAAAGTTTTGGCACATATATTACGCAAGCTAAAGGCTAGTTCTACAAACTGGCTAATCTGAATAATTTCCTTCGGCGACCAGTACCCCCTTAAGATTGGTTAAAATTTGGTCAACCAATCAGATTTAGGCTAGGACGTCAAAATTTCAATAACTAAAAAATTTCACGTATAACACACATTAAATTTTTGAAAAATGCTGATTTTTTATTTTTGCTCGTCTGCGGACAGCCTATCTTATCTATTAACACAAAAAAGTGTTAAAAATCATGTTTTCGCCCAGGAGTTTCGAAATATCGGCAATATTTTTTGATAACAGTTACGCAATATTTTGTTTATTCATTATTTTGAATAAACATTTTATTTAAAAAAACGAAATATTTAAATGTATATTTGTATGAAAAAATTCATGTTAGTTTGATTGATTAGGTTAGACACATTTATAAATCGACTAATAGACAATTTAAATTACACGCCCATATTTAAATTGTTGAATACTTACAAACTCTCAGTCTCTAAATATAAGTGATTCTGATATTCTGATACACCTAGAAGATAATGGACAAAGCAAATTTTTGAACCAAAGGCAAGCATTTTTAGGCAAGCATTTTTAGCATGTGAAAAAATATGATGGTATAAACACTCTCATTCATACATGTCTTTAAACACGTCTATCAATTTATTAGTTACTATAATTTAGCATTATTTGGTATAAAAAAAATTTGTGATGAAAAATTTGTTTTCTGGAGGAGCCTCGGAGTAAAAATCCGTGTAAAAAATCTTAAAAGTGCTTTATAATACCGAAAAGTTATATGAATGTTTTTTAATGACTTTCATTTTCTGAGCTTGAATTTGCTCTCTTAAATAAAGTTTGTTTATTATTTTGTTTACATTTTGAGTTTAAACTAGATTTTCACTGCCATTAGACAGGATTTAAATTTGGTGTCTTTTCATTGGTTAATTTGTTAAAAAATGCATTTAAAATAAAAACAATAAGTAATCTTCCATGCGGGATAAAAAAAGGGATGAATGATGCATCTCTTTAAGGGGGTAGCAGCGATGTGGCAGACTGGCGTCAATTTAATTTACGAAAATAATTGTGGTTTATTTTTTTGTGCTTATTATCGTTAGCTGAACCAAAATAACTGTGTATCAGCTCATTAAAATCATTATTTATCTATTTAAGGAGACGATTTGAGTTCAAACTTTATTTTTATAATATTTGTAAAATTTTCGAAAAAATTCAAAGCATTATGAAAATTTTAAGCATTTTTCGTCCAAAATTTGAATACCACATCGCTGCTACCCCCTTAAGAAGCCTGCTCATATCTTCGAGAAAAAATGAACTTGTAGCAAAACGTTTGTCAAAAATGTATCCATTATCTAACTTATATTTATTTGTAAAAAATTAAGCTATTAGATATCTACCATAGTAAATTACCAAAGTGATGAAAATATAAAGTCATTTAGCAGAAGATTTGATTTTAGAAAATTGCCAGAATTTAGCATAAAACCAGATATCAGGAGCTTTCATGGAAGAAAAATAGTGGTTCGATTATATTGAAAATTGATCATTTCGAATAAAATTCTACTAGCATGAACACGCAACATGAGAAACTTATTTCTGAAACAATTGAATGACATTAAAAACAAATACTAAAATTGTTTGAATAAAATTAAATGTTTTTTATGAACGTCAAAATTTTGAATAATAATTATCTCACATAAATTATGTGGCATGATGGTCCGTTTAATCAAGTTTTTTTTAATTAACTAACAAAATCATCTTGTTTTAAACGAACTCTGCTGAATCGAAATTTCAAGTATAAAATAAACCCGGGCTATTATTGTCGAATGAAAAAATAGTTTGGAAACTTAGTGAACTTCTTGAAGTTATCTTTAAGTTGAGCTTTAAATAATGTGAACTATCAATATCACTTTGAAAAATATTGTCTATGTACCAGCTAGATTGTCACTTATCGTGATTTAGTGGTTTTTGAGGTTGATATTCCGAAGATAATACGGTATTATTAATACCTGAGTACCTTTAATAATTTTTTGTCGTTTAAGAGTTTTGCTCGAAAAATAGTTTACACACATTTTTTTTCTTGAAATTTTTACTCTTTTCAAGGAGATTATTATGACGAATTCTAATTTCCGGATTTTTTAGAACTTTAGACACGTGGAAACACCCCTTTTTGAAGTGAATTACCTTATGATTAAATAAGCGAGTTCAAACTGGAATAAAAAACGTCCAAATTAATGATTTAAAAATCGACTTTCGAATGCATGAGATACGGTATTGCACTCTTCTTAATGACACAAAATATATTAATTTAGGTTATTAAGTTCTTCCGAAGGGTTACTTATTTAAGTATTTTAGACTGGTTTTAAATCAAGTAATTTAACAGCCCATTATACTCTGAAGATAATATTGTTTTTCAGATAAATAATAAATGGAAAGGTTAAATTGTCTGAATAAAAATGCTACGACCCCCAAATTGATTCTTCAAAAGTAAACCAAGTCATCAATAGGTTTATCAGGAAACACGTATTCTTTGAAGAAAAAAATTAATTGAAAAATATTCGAAATAAAGTTGGGAAAATTGCTCTCATTCAGTGATTTAATCAACTTTTTTTGCCTCAAAATGATGAAAAGTGCCGTTTTTAGGTATTTTGGCAAAGAAAAGTCATTTTTTATGATACATATAAAATTATGTAAAATCAACTACACTTATTAACTCCCAATGAATACATTTTCAAATTGTGATGATGGTACTTAATAAATGAATCTGATTTTTTTTTCTTAATGGCCACGAAAAGTGTGCAAAATGCCGGAATTGCTGAGATGAATAAAAGACGTTTCAAAAAACTTGCATAATTTATCAAGAGTCGATATAAATACAGTATGTAAATTTTTGCTCGAGAAAAGCAAGGGAATGTTGTCGAGATTTATGGTATGAGTAGCCAATGGGAGCGCCCTAAAAATTAATTGACCAATCATGTGCCCTTTCCTCTATTTTATCTAGATTGTTCTTCTCGATAAATCAATTTACATACTGTAAATAAGAGAAAATATGGAATATTTTACCCTCTTAAATTCCGATTTGGTGAACAAAAAAATACTCAAAAATAAGAAGCTGAAATATTTTTATCTTCAGTTAAATATGATAAAGTGTAAGTAAGTCAAAGTTCAATAATTTAATAAAGCAAATTTCATGTGAAAATATTTCTTACACTGACCCAATAACAATATTGTTTCTTTGCAATCTCCATCTTTGGTAATAAACTTTTTAGAGTATTTGAGCATTATATTAATCAATAGTTGAAAATGTAATTAGTTTGGTGTTAAACAATGCTAAACCACGGCGCCGAAATGAAAGCATTTAAAGAGTATATGAGTACCGACTACAAAAAACGGGCCCTTTTTACATTTTTCTTTTCTGAAATAACTATAAATAGAACATAAACCATTATTTTAGTATAATAATCAACACATTGCATAATTAATAAATTAAGCTACAAGATAGAAATACTGAAAAGGGTTGTATTCCAAGATCCACAGATAAAACATCATTCTAAATTAATTTTTTTAACTCTTGTAAGCATATCGGTGAGCTTTCTTTAAACAGCGCTCAGAGTCGAGTATAAATATAGAACACGTCTGGTGCATTAAATGCAACTTTTTATTAAAAGGAATATTTTTGCAAAAAATCCTAATAAAATATCGGATATATTTTTAAATTTATCAAAATCACTCTACGAGTATACGTGAACGCGTTTGCTTATAATGTATAGAATTATATATAAATCATAATATTTATAATTTACAGTATTTTTTTAAGTCCGGAAATGGCAACTTGCTGTGAAAGAAATTTCCGCCAATAAAATATGGTAACTAGGTGTATAATATTTTGAAAGCCGAGCTATCGACGATACCGAGAGTTCACAAATAAAATGCGCGTAGTTACCATTTTTATTGGCGGGAATTTCATTCACAGCAAGTTGCCATTTCGGGACTAAAAAAGAAACATACTGTGAAATGTACAGAAATTTTTCAAATTTGAAAAGCGTACAAATATTCTTCTTTAGCGAGCTGTTCTTAATTTTGACTGTACATTGCTAACGTAAAATTAGTCATTTCACCTACACGGAATACTGGCAGCGGAACTGCTTAAAATTAAACATAAATTTACAGTGCACTTTTCATGCCTCACACGTGTTTCGCGTTTTGCACCCCGCCTTAATTGAATTTTAGATGGTAAATTGTTTGTTTCGAATAATATTTTCTAATAATGAAAAATTATTTTTAGACCCTATTTCAACAGAAAATTTCGTAAACTCACTTTTTATGTCAGGCTTGAACTTTTTTTGTTGATAAATTTGCATTAATTTTCATGTATTTAAGTCAGTGAAAAGTAGTTCTTGAACTTTACTGTAGTGCTTGGACATTTTTACTCTGCCGTACTGCTTAAAAATTCTACAGTCAAACTTGATTCAATCACAGTAAAGATTCAAATACAGTAGAGATCAACTTAATTGTACCAAACTCGGTTAAACAAGTGAACTTTTGAAATCAGGTCGGATTGATTTCTTTCGAATAAATTTCAAAATTATTTGAATTTTAGGGCTAAATCCAGTTCTTTCGAATTTTTCGTTCAGATGGTAGTAAGATGGGTTTTTATCAAATTCGTTATTGACTGAGCGAATGAATATTCCTAGACATTTGCCACAGAAAATAACTTAATATTTCGAAAAATTATTTTTATGTAAATTTTTTTTTAAATCTGTAAAAAATGTTTTTAAATAAATAGGTGGTTTTTCTTTTTTTCAGAATCTACCGATTTTTATGTTCGGAGAATCTAATGGCTTAACTCATTTCAGTACAAATTTCGCCACTTAATTACTGCACTAAATGACTTCAATGTCGTGAAAATAAATAATTTAACTATTAATACTTGTTTTCAAGATTCGAAAAACATACGTGAGATTTAATTGTTCATAACTGATTCATGTAACAGGCATTATTTTTATTCATTTGAACAAATATAGTTAGATATGCTTGCAAAGCTGGATAAAAACGTTAAACTTCTCCCGCTATCACCTTCATAAAAGATATCTGTTTTATAAAATTTTACGAAAATATATTTGAGGTAAAATGTTTGAAAATTCCAAACAATTTAAGATTGTTATTATGTGTTACATGAAACATTTTTGAAAACAAAATACTGTGGTTTCGTCTATAAGGACAGCTGAGATTTTTCCATATTGTTCTTAGCTATTGGTGCCATATTGCGCTCATTTTCTTTTAAATTGTTCTAAAAAATTACGAAAATAACAGCGAAGAGATAAGCTGGAGGTCATTCTTTAATAATTGAAATTTACTTTTGGCGAAAGACCTTTTTGCTCTTCGGCCAAAATTAAAAAAAAACAGGTGTTCTAGAGAATTTTTTTGTACTATTCTTGTAGAGTGTCCTTATATACACACACCACAGTATCATTAAATACGACGAGTTTTACTCTTTACGGTTCGATTAAACGAAAAACTGAACTTGCATTGTATCAACAAACGAAATTTTGTTTCTGAAATCTTCATTCCTTTTTTCATTAGTGAATAAATTCTACATGTTGCATACAGTTGTTTAGTTTTTCGTGTGTTTTTGAGATATATATCAGTTTATTATAGGGTCAATTAAAGAACGTATTCATCAAAACACAAGAAAAGTTCACGCAGGAATGCTTATTTAATTAGAAAAACCTTCTATTAATTTGGAAAAAATAAGATAAAATTTATGTGTACATGTTTTAGGTACATGCCTTTCGAAGCAAATTTTTTTCTGCGTCGAAATATTTTTTTTGTTTCACACTCCTGAAAATGATGAATGTTGATACATCGAAAAAACTAAAATTTTTAAAATCACCCTATGATAAAATTGTCTAGTTGTTTTCGGCAGTGAAACGCCGACAAGTTCTTTAGCTATAATTTTGAATTTGGCTCGAAGTCTGACGAAAATGATAAAGAGAAACTTTTCATTGTTGTTGCGCTAATAACTTTCACATCGAGTGCGTTGCCTGAAAATCGTCTTTTCTGAAAATTTTGATGAAGTCTCGTATGTTCTGTCTCGTGGTTAAGGTTGGTTGGAGTTTTATCCACCCGCCGAATTTAAGAGTGCTTGCAATGAGCTTTAATTTTACACGGACCCCTTTAATCATCATCTTAATTAAAGGAGCTAAAAATCTCAAAACATCGAAGTTATAAAAAATTATGTAAAATATTTTTCATAAAATATTTTTCGATGAATAATTCAAAATTCCAGTAAAACTTTGAAATTTCCGTTATAAAATATCATATTAATTAAATTAAATCGAACTGCAACTGAAAAGTTCTGAATAAGGAGGAAGAAATTTTAATATATCTTCAAATAACGCTTAAAATCGATGAACACAATGTGATGTCGCACTTTTTATTCGAGAAAATAACTCAATATGCACCTTTAAATAAATAGCATATTGTTGGCCAGAGTTGCTAAAAGCTATAAAGCATGTTCTATTAATTTGATTACATTCACCACATTTTGGTTGGAAAAAATCTACATTTTTACTTAAATTACACACATCATCTAGCGTACATTCAGTCAATAAGTTTAGTCTAGACGTGTCATGCTACAATCACGGTATTTGACAATTATATTCTATATAAGATAGAGAAGTTATTTTTAAAACTAAACAGATTTTTTTCGGTGGAATAGTCATAATTTACGATATGATAATTGGCACATTTGATAGACGCAATCAAAATGAAAATGTAGACGAAATATTTTTGAAAATAACGTTTATCCTGATGCAACCCAAAATGCACCAAAATCTCGCACATCCGCAATGACGTTTAATATCGCTTAATAATATAGCGATATTATGCTTCATCGCGTAGGCGCGAGTTTTTGGTGCATTTTGGGTTGAATAAGGATATTTGAAGAACAATTAAAGTTTAAACTGTAACAAAGATGTCAAGGTTTTTCATCACACGATAAAATAATAAAAATCGACGATTTTACCAGGTTAAATAAAGAATTTGAAGGCTTTATGGACGTATATTTCTATCTATGTTTTCCCAATAAAATAAATTAAAAAGGGGCTTTATCGATCTATTTCTCGACCAACTCTTCCTTTTATAAACTTGAAGAAAGTTACCTGCATAAGTTTTTGAAATATCGACAAACGCAAAATCAATAAGAAAAGGTCTATCGGTAATATCCTAACTCCACACACTTCTAACTGCGCTTTTCTCAATATTGGCTCGTCTCTGTATTGGCGCTAACTTGGTATTAGCGTCCACTCGACCGTAAACGCATCAAAATCTCTGACCCACACAATGACTAGGAATGC
>SCLH01000484.1:212318-269312 GCA_004367855.1 Oikopleura vanhoeffeni
AATAAGAGCTTCGAAAATAAGTTCAAATTCGAACGCTAATCGGCAGGCGTAGAGATCCCAATCTCTAATATTTCTTTAAGACTCTAGTTGGATTTTTATAGTTTGGTCTAGTACATTATACTATTAAAGCACTACCAATGTACTAGACAAAACTAGCAAAGTCCAACTAGACTCCTAAAGAGATATAGTGAGATATTGGTGCGTTTTGAGTTGAATGAGGATGCGATTTTTCTCAAATTGTCAAGTTGGAATAAATCTTTGTAAACTTGATCGAATGTTTCTTGGTTAGTCAGAGGCTGAACGGTCTGTTGATTTTGACTTACTGCCTGATGAAGGTAATTTCCCCTTCTCTTTCATTTTTAGCTTCTTTTTGATCGTAATTTTCATTTTACGTGGCCTTCTTTTTTCCGCATTTTGCTTTAATAATTTCAAAATACTACTAAAATATTAAACGGTCAAGCTTAACAGACCAGTCGACCTAATCAAACTCTGAGAAACCAAGAAGCATTCGATCAAGTGTACAAATATTTATACTAGTATATCCATATTATCAAACTTGCACACTCCAAAAACTTTTTTGAGAAAAATGAGGTCATTAGTGAAGTCATAGTCTATCAGACATAATTGATAAAATTGTTACTGGAAATCCCCTCGGGATACTTATTCATTTATTCTAAATGATGCATGGCACCTAATTGGCAGTGTATAGGAACATGGATGTACTATATCTATTTGTTACTATCGGTGGTTAAGCTGTCCAACAATCATTTAATCGCCATTGAAGCCGAAATAACCGTGAAGATGTTCAGTTCAATTAATTTTTATATATTTTATTATATAATTACTATATACATAATGTATAATTATGAATGTATAATACATAGCCTATGTAACATAGGTCAAAACCGATTTCTCTGGTCGTCTAGGCATGGAAGTCAAGTGATATTTTGGTAAAAAATACCTTACAAAATTATCCCACTTTCATTCCCGCGGCTTCAATACAAAAAACTCACCTTCAAAAGCCCTGAAAAAACCACCAAAAAACTTGAAAGCCCGGTCGATCTCATCAACTCGATTATAGGAAAGCTAAAATTACAAAATTTTCAGCATTTTTGTAATAATTCTCCTTATTATCCAACAAAAAAACCATAAATATTACGCCAGTTCAACTCACATATTGCGAGGTTTTGACGAGAATCGCAAAAATAATACAAAAAGCGGTTCCTATCCTAATAATACTACTGGATTTCTGCTCTATGTATTCTTATTTTTTGATCATAATGATTTCTGCTCCATTTATTCTTACTTTTGATCATAATGCCAAGGAACCCTGATAATGACTATAGGATTTGCAGATAAAATTCTCATTATTGATCTTAAAAAATCAATAATTTCTGTTATAAAGAGTTTTCAAAAATGTTAGACAAATACTACTGGATTAATTTTCACTGAAGACCACCTGCGATATTTTATAGGAAAATGAAGAAATTGTAAGTATCATTTAAAAAAAATGTATTGAATTCATCTTCACTTTGAGTTTTTCTATTTTAAAATATTGCGCAAAACCACGTGGTTTATTTCAGGGCTGGAATTGGCTAAGAAATACAATTGAAATTATGTGACAGTTAATAATTTTAACGCGTTCTTTCAGAACCGACACCAATCAAAATCGACACGAATTAAGCATTTTATAAACTAAAAATAAAATTTTCAAAAACAACACATACAATTTCTTCAAAAAATGGTTTTGAAATAATTAATCTCAAAGATTCTTGTATTTAATATTTCCGTTTCATTAATAAATTGATCCCCGGAACTGGGAGACTACTTAATTTTAAAACTTACATTTAAAGTCAACTTTAATTCGACGTGATTTCCATTTAATAGGATATCTCTTCTGGAAAGGATTTTCCCTAGATTTTGGATACTGGTTAACATCGATAATCTTATCGTCGTCTATAATCCATCCCTTCTGATCCACTTTTTAAGGGGTTACCATGTTTTCTGACGAACATTATTATTAAGCCAAACCAATTTACTTCAAAATGAATTACAAAATAGAAAAACTGTTGGGTTTTCAATGCCTACTAAAAAATATTCAAACACGTAGGTGCTTCCCAAATTTGAACGTTTTGATTGTCGGATAGTAAATTGTGCAAAAATCAAGAACGGGAGCAAAAATGTGACACCCTGTAGTAAGTAATATTGTTTATCATGCTTTTGTTTTTCGGCAAACACGTAGGTGCTTCCCAAATTTAAACGTTTTGATGGTCGGATAGTAAATTGTGCATAAATCAAGAACGGGAGCAAAAATGTGACACCCTGTAGTATGTAATATTGTTTATCATACTTTTGTTTTTTGGGTGCCGAGCAAAAACCCAATAAGCGTCAGTTATGAGACTAGGGCTGTTGCTGATTGGTTCTTCTCGTCATCTCCCGAAAAACAAAATCACGATCAAAAATTTAACACACTGTAAATAAACTATTTTCTGGAGATGAACTGGCTAGTATGGAAAAACAGTTTTCTGTAGAATCGAAATGTTTTTATTCGCTGTCTTTAAATACTTTCGATTCAAATGGTAACCCACCTTTTCTCGAAGCGAATTGGTTCTTTCTTACTTCCCATATAGACTGCATCCTGTGCCCGATATACTCTGTCTGGCAGACAAAAGTCAACGGAGTGTATCTCAATTCTGGACAAGACTCAAGATTAATCCTAAGCGTCCCGTTAAACTCGTCATTAGTGAAACACTTATCTCCCCGTTTCCCGACTTCAATCCCGTTTCCCGACTCAAGATAGGTTTTGAACCGACGCCAAGTGACCTTGAATAGTTTTTGATTGATCCAGCTTACTTTCCCATTTTTCGATTGGTCGACCACGTCTCGGTGGGCGAAGCCTCGTCGGTTTTGGTTCTCGAGGCAGTCTAGCTTAGCGGAGGCCGCCGAGGGCAAAACGGTCAAATCGAGGGGGTAATTATCGTCGAGTGCAATGGTGGGAAGACTGTCCAGAACATATTTTGTATACAGTTTATCCTGTTGTGCATTGCTACAACCTATGCAATAAATATTTTAATCACCGGTGGGGAATTAAGAAAAAAAATGGAATTGCTTTCAGATTTATCCTGGGAAATTCAATGATTACTTTTGATTTTCGATGACGCTTTTTGATTGGTTAATAAAACACGAACCCGCCTACGTTTTAATATTTAAAAATCGATTATAGTAAAATTAGGAATTTTCCGTTTTGACTTCCGATGTTTTATAAAAATTCTATTTCCAGAACGATGTTTCATTGGTTTTTAAACAAAACAAAAACAGATCCAACCCACGCTTAAATCAAAGGGACTTTAGTAGTTACCCCTTATAAATTAACCACAACATGAATTAATTGTCACGCTTTTTGATTGGCTAAAGGCAAGATATTTGACATTCGAAAAGTTTTAATAGAAATAAATTTGGGGGAGTTTCCACTTCGTATTTTCGACATCAGATTCTTCTCGTGAATTCACAAGATACCATTTTCAAGCGTTTTAAAAATAACGTGATAAAAAAATCCATAGTAGTTTCTAGATTAAAATACAAGCGGAATTTGAAAGTTTGTCACGTGTCAATTGAGAGGTTTTTGATTGGGTTAAACCAAACAATCTGTATTGAAAATATTTATACACGGTAGATTCCAAAATTATTTTTCTAACGATTTTATTATCTCCAATTAGAACCTTCTACTATTTCGCCTCGGAAATATAGAATTGACCGATAGAACTCAAAAAAGTAAGGAACCATTTCGAAAGTGATAAAATAGTGAATTATGTAAGTGACTTTTGCTACTTCCTTTGACAACATGATTTTAAATCAAAGTCTCCCCATCAGTTTTCCGCATTGCCCGCTCAAAAAGCGCCAAATCAGCCGCTAAAGGGTATAGTATGGTAACACTTTCGAAAAATATTTTGATGGTGTTTCGAGCTATGAGAATATTTTTGGCTCTACAGGCCGCGAGATAAAGCTGAAATCCGTAGTATCCGCGACGGGTTAAAAAAGCGGGGGTTGAAAAGTGACCCAGGCCAGCATGCTGAGGGTTAAAAATTGAGAGGAGGTGTGCGTATGCGAGATGGATAAAAAAACAATATGTTTCTTCCTTTGTTTTGGGCCCTTTAAGAAAATAGAAAAAATATAAAAAAAAATACAGGCACTAGCGATGGGGTAGTCAACTTACCGAAAAGGAATAGGAAGATTAATATCAGTGTCATTTCAATTTATATGCCATCGAAATTGTGTAACATTGTTTTGCACACCACTGTATCGTTATTTATCTGTCTTTTTTTTTGGTTTGTTATTTATAAGGGAATTGGGACGAGTTTGTTGGAATCCCGACGGGTTTCTTTACGAATTTTCCCCCATTTTCTCATCCTACTCGGCTTCCGGCAAATCTAATTTTCGCAATGTTTTCTTTCTTCGTGTCAGATCTCTAATGTTTTACATTAATCTCTAATTTTTCGTTTTTTTTTGGCGGTCTCTAATCCAGTCCCCCCTTAAGTGTTCCGACGACACAAAAAAAATGGTATGGGTCTATGTGGGTGTCCCTGTGATTAAGGGGGTAGTACTGAGGGTAGTTTATCGTGTTTGGCTGCGTGCGCAATGCTAGTTGCCTAGTTTTTGGCCTGGACGAGAGAGCTGGCTTGTTTCGCGGGGTCGGGTGCCTCCTCCACATACTTCCACACAGGCCTCACTATACGCTCGCTCGCAAAGGGAAGGCTAGTATTAGGTGTAGTGGGTGGGTAGCGATTCTACTATCTCCAGAGCGAGCGCGTCGTTTTACCATTAAGCAGCCCTTTTCGGATACAGTACCGTTTCTTTTTACCTACGCCCATCTCACGGCACACACACACATCACATTTGAGACAAAACACTTCCATTCATACCAATGGCCAGAATTTGCTACATGGGGGCACACAGTGTAGCGGACATTTTCAAGCATTTTTTGTTAGAGACAGTAGTGGCTGTTCGCCACAGGCAATTCGCATTTTTTTGTGTAGTTGAAATGATAATTTATTTAATGAATAATTTTGCAGATTTAAAAATATTTTGTTTGCAAACTAGGTTACATTTAATTTTTGTAGGTGAGATAAAGCTTAGGTCACAAAGCTCAAAACATCATAACTTATGATTCATAAGCTGAATTGACTTCTTATGCATGATTTTTTGTAATTGTAATATAAACAGCGCCATCATTTTTTTAGGACTCCAAAAATTAATTAGATGAAAGTGCGGAACTTTTACCTTAATTAATTTACAGAAATTGAAATGATGAAGCTTGATTATAGATTTGTAAAATTAATTCTCGATTTTGGACAACTTACAGCCTGAATTTTCTCGTTTACAGCGATTTTTTTGTACCGCAAAATTAACTGTCCCTGATCGGTTAATTTGAGAAATGACAGTCGCTGATTGGTCTATTTTTGCGGAACAGAAATATTGCCGTAAACGAAAAAACTCAGGCTGTATTTATTAAAATTTCAAATTTTTGCTAAAGAGTAGCGCTGTTTAATTTTTCGAAAAAGTTGGGCCTGGAATGTTTTATCTACGAATATTTCATCAAAATCATGTATTTAATGATGAGATCCTTTGTTTTTCTGACAATACACAACACAGGCGTCTATAAAAGGGTCAAAAGAATATTTGGGATGTTTTTCGGCTTTTGTGGTTTTTCACATACATTAGTAGAATATCACCTAACTTTTTTATTATACTAAGTTCTATTGATCTCAACCACAAATATTTAATTTATTTCCATTGTAGTAAGGCCAAGTGAAGCTGGAATTATAAAATAAACCGATGTCAACTTCAAACACTTTTTTGGATTTTTTGGCCCTAGAGTATTTATCGATTTTGAGCATATGTATTTATGGTAATTTTATACGCATTTTAATTGAATAAATATGTGACGAATGACAATTCCTATGTGAAAATCAATATTATTGATTTTATTCGGACGAGCATTAAAAATATTTAAAAAAACTGTGCATAGTTCTGTTACGGATTAAGAATTGGAATGATATGAAAATTATAAAGATTCTCAACGATAAACTCTCTGATCAAAAATAGTCTACATTTCAAAGAAAGTCAATTTTTCAAAATTTTATTCAACTATTTGATTTTTTGGATTCATATTTCCTGAATAATTGCAATTTTATGGTTTATTAGGAGCAACACATCCGATTCAAAATCGACCGAGGGCCAAACATCTTTTTTAAAATTTGGAAAAAATTGATTTTATCAATGATACGAAAAATATAAAGTATATTTTTGATCGATTTTTACTGAAAATTAAAAAAATATAAAATATCGGTAAATTTACCTTCTCTCAAATAAAATATACATAATTAGTAAACTAACTGGTCGAAATCATAATTCGATGCACGATATAAAGCTACGGTAAAAGTGTGGTATAAATTAATATTTATTATCGGGGTCAAAAACATTGCCAGTCCACGAGCGAATATACGATTTCTAAAAATCGAAAAAATGGATGTTTTTGAATTTTTTAAATATTTTTATTTGGCCAAAATATGCAGAAGTCTACTTCTTAGGGCATGTAAATTACATGATGTAATTTACATGATGTTATTTACATTGTAAAATGCTTAAAAATTTCCGCCTGATCTGACTAAAGTTTCCCATGATATCGCCTACGTCTGTTTTGACAGCCAATCAGCGCTCAGGGATCAGATCGGCGCCAATCAACTACTTAACACCATAATATTATCAAAAAATTAAAATTATAGAGAAAAGGCATTCTGACTGTCGTGTAAACTATTTCTGAGCTCTACAAATTAAGTTAGCCATCTTTACCCAATCAAAATGTTTCATATGTCTAAAATTCATGATGCTGATTGGACAGTTTTACTATTCTGAAATTCATCTGAATGATCATGATTTTCATGTAAAATTAAGAATATTTTTCATTCATGAAAAAAACTAACTTACTTACATGCATGCAGACTGAAAGCTCTATAGCGGCTCTATATCGAAGATTATACTTACTGGTCCCGTAAAACTTAAAGAATCGTGTTATTTCATTGGTCAATACACATTGATTCTTGTGTATTGACCAATCAAAAGACTTTCTAGGGGACCAGTAAGTATAATCTTAGATATACAAATTTTCAAGAATATCGAGGATTATACTTCGGTATGGATAGTTACACAGCGTCATAACTGTGACGTCAGAAAAGATAATGACCAATCGAATCACGCGATTGTCAACTTATTTTACGAATCGTGTATTTTGATTAGTCAATATCTCTTCTGACGTCACAGTTATGACGCTGAGTAACTATCCATACCGAAGTATACTCTTCGATATGGTCAAAATTTGAATAGGCAAAAATTTCTGGAAATGAAAATTTTCGGAATACTTTTGTTTGGTCGAGAATTTTATCTTATACATGTAGAAATCCTATAATACCTAGTGAAAAACCTAACCAATTAAAATTACATGTAAATAGGATGATATAAGCTATATAAAACGAAGCTCGGGAGAGTCGAGGTGGTAATATATTACCAATCTGAGTACAGCCGTTAAAGTCTACAGTAATTTTGAAAACAACCGGAAATAGACTACAATTCCTTATACACTGCTCTCTTATTAGAAAACTTCAAGGCGGCCATTAGTTTTGTCAAAAGATGAGAAAACTCATGGCCGACTTTTAGTTTTCGGATGAGAGGGCAGTGTGTTTTTGCAAAGAATCGACCTATTCTTTGGGTCTCGCATCATTTTCAGTCAATAACTTTTTGTTTCTAATTCGATTATCTACAATATTTTTTGGAATAACTTTATTTTTTTACATGCTTCAAAATTACGAAATCCTGAAAAATCTCTATTCCATGATGGAATTTCCATCATCACTAAAATCCCAAAAAAAAATTATCTCAAAAAAAATTACGCCCTTCGTGATAATTGTAATAAGAACAAAAATTATTATGATCACAAAAAACTCAGTCCTAGTAAAAGGTCGATTATCCCAATAACAAATCGATTTATCGTAAGTTACGATTCGTAACAATTCAGAAATAAGAAAAATTGTTTAGATGTTAAACAATAAATGTTTTCTCAATTATCTACTTAGGTGGTCACCAAAATTGTGGCCAAGTTTTGTCAAAAATGAAAGTTCACAGATCGAGGATTTTGAAGCCCCGTGGGTGACTTTTTTTGTGACGGAACTAGATGGATCAAATCGACTTCCTTATTTTTATTTTTTTTGTACAGGAACTCGCCATCCTGTATTACACTTTTGAAGTTTGTGTTGGAAAAATTTGACATCTGACAATACTATCTAAAAAATGTTAGTGTCAATAGTGGTGAAATAACCACTCAGTAAACTGACTGAATTCTTATCTGTACGATTTTTGGTCGAGATGAAAACGCCTATAAGGACATGTACCCTTATCAGAACGATTTTTGCCAAACTGAGGTTTTCGGATAAAGGTAAAGTCAGTGTAGTTAATCAAGATGCCCACATGATGATACATTTTGCCCATGTTTGTGACTTATCCCTTGTTGTTTTCTAGAAATCTGGACAGTACTAAAGGTGTTCCGTGTTTTTATAGACACATTTTTGACAGTATTAAAACTCGTGTTTCATATTCGATAGTTTGTCTTTCGCAGCCCAGTCCCAGTTATGGCTAGGTATCAGACCGAGAGTATCAGGGGCAACGTAAAAACTATATGAATATACGGCGGGGGTATGAAACCCCAACCACAACGCAACCAAAAAAAAAGTATCGCACGCATTACATACCCCCGCCTGAATATACGATGACACTTGTAGGGTTGATCAGTGCTGATAAGTAGTGGCCAAAAAGGAGGTATACCATTTTCATCGATAATTTTTTTGGTCCACTTTTTTTCCCTATCTTTTCCTATGAAAATTGCGTAGGCGTTAAAACCTCTCTTATAAACGAATGTTGATATCACAAACATTGTCAGAAATACACTTTTATAATTCTATTGTTGTCAATGCAAAAATAAAATTTTCAAAACATTTAGAACATATTCTAGAAATTTTCATAGAAAATATTAAATATTTTCCGCCTACACATTTTCCATAGTTAAAGATAGGCTTTTTTTAAAAATCGACCAAAAAAATTATCGATGAAAATGGTATACGGTATACCTAGCATGGCCACCAATCGATAAGTAGGATTCAACATTTTTATCATCAATTTGTTTCTTTTTTACCATAAATTTAAAAAAAAATCTAATTTTCGTTCTAAGGACTGTGTTTGCAGTAAAAAATCCTAAATTATAAGAAAGTTTTGAATAAAAATGTTGGCAATTTTACAAAAAATGAGTTATTAAAAAATTGGAAAATAAAATATTTGGCTTGCGCGCTCCAACGTAAATTTTTCTACCGTCTATTGAATGGCTTGTTTTTTTTGATATTTTCTAAATCGGCCCTTTTGTTCAAAACAATTATACTTATGGGCCATAAATAGGGTCAGTACCGGGCGTAAAATCTACTTTTAAACTAATTAGTTTATTGACAATTTTCTCGATGAAAAATCAGCCTTACAGGGCTTTTAGGATACTATGCAGATCAGCCATCTTGTAGAATTATCCTTTAGTTTGTGGAGAATATTTTTTTTGTATGAATACACTCCTTCGCACATAAGCGACACAAAAGTACCTCAGCCAAAATGGTGAAACTAGCTCCTCCCAGGTTTTATGTCGAAATTAGCTAAAATTTGGACATAACTTTTAAAAGTTGTAGGCCGAACTTTATCTCGGCCCATTTTTGAAATTTCGCTGTATTTTCTCTTGTACCGCCTCGCTTTGCACACTTTTAAAGAGTGCCTTTTTCTTCAAAAAAAAAATCTGATATTGTTCGCCTAATGAAATGGGGTTAGCAACATGTGCACAAACACGCATTTATTTTGAAATTCTCTAAATAACAAGAAAGTTTGAAAATCAGGCTTTAGTACGGCTGTGTAGGCTCACAAAATTAAAGTTTATACTGAAAAAAAAATATAAATTTTCATATCCAGAGCTAGATAAAATTACCCCAAAAAATGGAAAAAATACTTTTGGACCGGTATACCGGCCGGTCGGTCATACAAAAAACTTTTGACACCATTTTTTGAAAATTTTCAAAACAAATATCTCCTATAATCCGAAGTTTGAACTTAATAAGAATTGCGGTTAGCTCAGGACTAACGTTTGAAAATCAGTAAAACCCGTCGGTTACCCCCTTAAAGAGTCTTTCAAAGCCCAAAAAGTTGTTCTTTAATCCTCAAATTGTGACTACTAGTTGGCTCCAAAAAAAAATTCATGGTCGGAATCATTTTATTTTAGAGTTGACCCTTTTGAATCAGGGCTGAGGGATTTCGTTTTGCAGATAAATCTCTCGGTACTGACCCTAGCCATAATTATTCCAAAAAAAAGATTTACTTTGAATTCTGCGCTGATCATTTTCTTCCAATCGTTCATAAACGTATTAATTAAAAGATAGTTTTGGCCCCGGGTATAACTTATACCGTATAACCCTAGTTATTGCGCATCTCAGCATCCTGCAAAATTGTACTAGATAGCACGGATAGTGCCAGTTAGGAATGTCACGGTTAGGTTACATTGGCTGTATGTTGCATATTTGAATTTATATTCTCTGAAATTATTCAAAAATTTTATGTTTATTTTATCCTCCTATTTTCACCTAAATTATTTAATTTCAATCTTTAAAGATTTATTGAGACCGGTGTTGTTAAATGCCAAAATTGCCAAAGCAGTACAAAGAAGGTCGAGACGGGCGAGAAAGTCCAGAAAAAGTAGATATCGATGATGAACTAGAAAAAGTATATAAAAAAGCTAACAGAGGAAAATCGAGAGAGGCTGAAGACGAAAGATTAAAAAAATATGCAGATAGGAGAACAGACGAAAGACAAAGAGAGAAAAAAGGTAACAAATTTTAGACGTCAGAAAACAGAATTAAGTAGTTTTTTTAAGAAACCCAGCCAAATTAGCATAGTTTCACCAAAACCAGAAAATCTTTTAACGAACGCTTTCATGCATCATGCTACGCACACGATTTGCACCATGAAATTTACCGGTTTCAAGCGCCAATTGCCGGTGCACCTGTTGACCAGAAAAATAATTTATTCCCAAAATGCAAATTTTGTAGGTAGCATTTTGGTAGAAACTGTTTGTTGAAATATTTTCTGGTTTTGGAGACTTGAGGAAGTTTATAATTTAGATCGGACCTTCTTGTAACGTTGCCTTAATGCCCGTGGCTCCGTATCACTTTTTTTTGCACCCATGCAAGCTATCTTTAACATCATCCGCCTACGCTGTAATGACACCTTTTTCGAGCAAACAACATTGAGGGGACGTTATATAGAGATTTAGAACAAACGGTGATGGCGACCTAAAATGTTTATTTTTAAGTATGTTTCTTGTTCTGAAAATATGGGCAGTTTGAACCAAACAAGTGGTATTTTTATCCCCATACAGTATGGGCCATACTCCGCCAGGAGAGTACCTTTTCATCATTTTAAAAATATATGGTTTTTGTTTTAATCAAAATTTATGGGTTTTCAGAAATTCAAAGTATCGTTTTCGGAAACAAAAAAAAAAGGTTTCGATAGTAACAGCTCTCCGCCAAATCATCAGCTATTCAATCATATAGGTTTAAATTGTTTAACTAAAAAATCCATGGAGGAGTAGGCTTTTGCGTGAGACCCTGCAAATCAGCTCAAAATCGTTTTTGGCTATTCTGGGGCGAATTTATTTCGAATTTTTGATAACAATAGTAACAGACCTGCGTACGTATTTAGGGGTTTATAAAATCTAAATTTAAAATTGCATTGACAAGGTAATTTTCTTACCTTCAAAACTCACGGATTAGTAGGCTTATTAAGACAAAATATCACTCAATTTTGAAGCTCGATCATGATATTTAACTATGGTAACTTTTTTTAGGTAGGGCCACAGTTTAAATCTGCCATTTGGAACGAACGAGATATTTACAAACAATTTGCATCCACACCGGAGTTAATTTTGAAACGTTCATCGAATTCCGTAAAACTTTCTTAATAACAAATGAGCCAGTTAGGAAAATGACTGTTCTGAAATTCTAGTTTAAATTTCTAGAAAGTGTAAAAATCATACATTTTTCCATGAAGTGATCAACTATTTTATTGTACTAGGGTTGTTTTTTTTCTGATAGTATTTTTGGTCATTTAATAACTTTTTATTTTACGTTTTCGATTTCCGGTTTTTATCGGACATTTGCCATAAATTATCGGTTTTTCGCCAGAAAAAAAACATCAAAAATTACCGGTAAATTATCGAAAATCGAAAAAACCGGCTATGCAGTGACACTGAGCCTAAAAAATTATAATATCGCCCAAAATTTCAGAAATATCGTATGTACCAGGACCGAACTATTTTTTTGATGAGAGCCAAAATAAAGCAATTGAAAATCGAAAAAAAAGCCAAGGCATAAATAAATGACCAAATTTTTTTGATTTCCCAAAGGGTGTCCGGTAATACCCGAAATTGACCGGTAAAAGATTAAAACGTCGGTTATGAGAAAATCGCACATTCTTCGAAGCCAATTTTATCACATTATCGAACTTTCATCGACCCCTACCATGGAAATATCACCTCCGACAGACGTTAAATAGCAAATAATTACAGGATTTTTTAATATAGGCGAATTTTCGTTTTTGCATCTGTACGGTTTTACTAAAACATTTTCATGAAAATTAGTTTTTTCAGCTTTTTTTGTGGTCCACTAGGCTCAAAATTGTGGTTCACTCGGCTTAAATTTGTTTTTAGAATACAATGCTTATGACTAAATAATGATTTAGAGTTCTCTTCAGAAATTTTATAATCTTCTGCTATAATTTGATGCATTTTTTCAGAAAATCCATTAAAATACACATTTTCATATAAGCTAGATATACTCTTTAAGGGGGTGGTCGTCGCATTTTAAGGCTTTTTAATAGCCAATTGTCGCAAAAGTACAAATCGTCGGACCAACTTTTACCTCTTTTTGATATATTTAAACAAAAATTGTGCATCCTAAAAAACAATCGAAAGTGACGGATGGCTCGTCCAATCAGAAACGTGCTTAAAAAACTGTATTTGGCACTAGTTTAACATAGGGTCAAAATGTTTTTGGTGATTCTGAAGCCAAATCAAATAATTTTTCCAAAAACTCTTCATATTGGTCTGCTCACGTTCTGTCCGGCTGATTTAAATCATGAATCATTGTTGAACCTTGAAAACTCAGGGAGGAGATACATTTTGAAAAAATAATTCCGTCAATTTTGTAAGCACGTTTCTGATTGGACGAGCCATCCGTCACTTACGATTGTTTTTAGGATGCAAGATTTTTGTTTCAATATATCAAAAAGAGGTAAAAGTTGGTCCGACGATTTATACTTTTGCGACAATTGGCTATTGAAAAACCCTTAAAATGCGACGACCACCCCCTTAAGAGGGTGGTCGAGGCAATCTGGACCTTTTTAAACTGCGCCTCAAGAATAAACGGAGAACAGTAGTAACTTCATTATAATTTGTATGCAAAGACAAGGTTTTGATGAATNGAGATATATGAATGTTTTTTAATGAATATCATTTTCTGAGCCTTGTAATTGCTCTCTTAAATAAAGTGTTTATTATTGTTTCCCATTTTGAGTTAAACTAGATTTTTCACCTGCCATTAGACGGATTTTTTTAAAAAATTTGGTGTTTTTCATTGGTTAATTTTGTTAAATAAATCATTTAAAAAAAAAACAATAAGTAATCTTCATGCGGGATAAAAAAGGATGAATACTGCATCTCTAAGGGGTACAGCGATGTGGCAGACTGGCGGTCAATTTAATTTAAGCAGAAAAAATAATTAGTTGTTTATTTTTTTGTGCTTATTATCGTTAGCTGAACCAAAATAACTGTGTATCAGCTCATTAAAATCATTATTTATCAATTTAAGAACGATTTGATTTCTAAACTTTTATTTTATAATTGTAAAATTTTCGAAAAAATTCAAAGCATTATGAATTTTAGAGCATTTTTTCGTCCAAAATTTGAATACCACATCGCTGCTACCCCTTAAGAAGCCTGCTCATATCTTCGAGAAAAAATGAACTTGTAGCAAAACGTTGTCAAAAATGTATCCATTATCTAACTTATATTATTGTAAAAAAGTTAGCTATTAGATATCTACATAGTAAATTAACCAAAGTGTGGAAATATAAAGTCGATTTAGGCAGAAGATTTGATTTAGAAATTGCCAGAATTTAGCATAAAACAGATATCAGGAGCTTTCAGAAAGAAAAAATAGTGGTCGATTATATTGAAAATTGATCATTTCGAAATACAATTCTACTAGCAATGAACACGCAACATGAGAAACTATTTCTGAAACAATTGAATGACAATTAAAACAAATCTAAAATTGTTTGAATAAAATTAAATGTTTTTTATGAACGTAAAATTTTGAAAAATAATTATCTCACAAAATTATGTGGCATGAATGGTCCGTTAATCAAGTTTTTTTTAAATTAAACTAACAAAATCACTTGTTTTAAAACGAACTCGCTGAATCGAAATTCAAGTCATAAAATAAACCGGGTATTATTGTCGATGAAAAAAAAATAGTTGGGAACTAGTGAACTTCTTGAAGTTATCTTTAAGTTGAGCTTTAAATAATGTGAACTATCAATACACTTTGAAAAATATTGTCTATGTACCAGCTGATTGTCACTTATTTCGTGATTTAGTGGTTTTTGAGGTTGATATTCCGAGATAATACCGGTATTATTAATACCTGAGTACCGTTAATAATTTTTGGTCGTTTAAGAGTTTTGCTCGAAAATAGTTTACACACATTTTTTTTTCTTGAAATTTTTATCTCGTTTTCAAGGAGATTATTATGACGAATTCTAATTCCGGATTTTTAGAACTTAGGACACTGGAAACACCACCTTTTGGAAAGTGAATTACCTTATGATTAAATAAGCGGTTCAAACTACTGGAATAAAAAACGTCCAAATTAAATGATTTAAAAAGACTTTCGAAATGCATTGAATACGGTATGCACTCTTCTTAATCGACACAAAATATATTAATTGGTTATTAAGTTCTTCCGAGGGTTCTTATTTAAGTATTTTAGACTGGTTTTTAAAATCAAGTAATTTAACAGCCCCATTATACTGAAGATAATATTGTTTTTCAGATAAATAATAATGGAAAGTAAATTGTCTGAATAAAAATGCTAACGACCCCCAAATTGATTTCTTCAAAGTAAACCAAGTCATCAATAGGTTTTATCAGGACACACGTATTCTTTGAAAGAAAAAAATAAATTGAAACAAATATTCGAATAAGTTGGGAAAATTGCTCTCATTCAGTGATTTAATCAACTTTTTTGCCTCAAAAAT
The DNA here is from genome assembly GCA_004367855.1 of Oikopleura vanhoeffeni. Taxonomy (NCBI): domain Eukaryota; kingdom Metazoa; phylum Chordata; class Appendicularia; order Copelata; family Oikopleuridae; genus Oikopleura; species Oikopleura vanhoeffeni. Next base: position 227,760 of record SCLH01000484.1, read on the forward strand.
GATAAAATGACGTTTTAGGTATTTGCAAAGAAAAGTCATTTTTTATGATACTATTAAATAGGTAAATCAACTACACTTAATAACTCCACAATGGAATACATTTTTCAAATTTGTGATGAAGGTACTTAATAATGATATCTGATTTTTTTCTTAATGGCCACGAAAAGTGTGCAAAATGCCGGAATTGCTGAGATGCATAAAAGACGTTTCAAAAACTTGCATAAATTTATCAAGAGTCGATATAAATACAGTATGGTAATTTTTGCTCCGGACAAAGCAAGGGAATGTCGTCGAGATATATGGGTATTGAGTAGCCATGGGAGCGCCATAAAAAAGTGTCAAAAATGCCGGAATTGCTGAGAGAATAAAAGACGTTTCACAAATAACTCGCAATAATTTATCAAGAGTCGATATAAAATACAAGTATGTAATTTTTGCTCGAGAAAAGCAAGGGAATGTTGTCGAATTTATGGTATGAGTAGGCCAATGGGAGCGCCCTAAAAATTAATTGACCAATCATGTGCCCTTCCATCTATTTTATCCAGATTGTTCTTTCTCGATATCAATTTACATACTGTAAATAAGAGATAAAATGGAATATTTACCCTCTTAAATTTCCGATTTGGTGAAACAAAAAATAACTCAAAATAGAAGCTGAAATATTTTTATCTTCAGTTAAATAGATAAAGGTGTAAGTAGTCAGTTCCAATAATTTAATAAAGCAAATTTCATGTGAACAATATTTCTTACCACTGACGCCAAAACATATTGTTTCTTGCAATCTCCATCTTGGTAATAAAACTTTAGAGTATTAGCATATATTACATAGTGAACAATGTAATTAGTTGGTGTAAACAATGCTAAAACCACGGCGCCGAAATGAAAGCAATTTAAAGAGTATACTGGAGTACCGACTACCAAAAAACGGGCCCTTTTTACATTTTTCTTTTCTGAAAAACTATAAATAGAACATAAACCATTATTTTAAGTATAATAAATCAACACATTGCATAATTCAATAATAAATTAAGCTACAAGATAGAAATAGCTGAAAAGGGTTGTATTCAAGATCCCCCAGATAAAACATCATTCTAAATTAATTTTTTTAACTCTGTAAGCATATCGGTGAGCTTTCTTTAACCCAGCGCTCAGAGTCGAGTATAAATATAGAACCCGTCTGGTGCATAAAATGCAACTTTTTATTAATAAAGGAATATTTTGCGAAAAATCCCTAATAATATCGGATATATTTTAAATTTATCAAATCACTCTACGAGTATACGTGAACGCGGTTGCTTATAAATGTATAGAATTATATATTCATAATATTTATAATTTACAATGTATTTTTTAAGTCCGGAAATGCAAACTTGCTGTGAAGAAATTCCCGCCAAAAATATGGTAACTAAGGTGTAATAATATTTTGAAAGCGAGCTATCGACGATACATGAAGTTCACAAATAAAATGCGCGTAGTTACCGAATTTTATTGCGCGGAATCATTCACCCAGCAAAGTTGCCATTTCGGGACTAAAAAAGAAACATACTGTGAAATTCAGAAATTTTTCAAATTTGAAAAAGCGTACAAATATTCTTCTTTAGCGAGCTGTTCTTAATTTGACTGTACATTTGCTAACGTAAAATTAGTCATTTTCACCCTACACGGAATACTGGCAGCGGAACTGCTTAAAATTAAACAAAATTTACAAGTGCACTTCAATGCCCACACGGTTTCGCGTTTTGCACCCCGCCTTAAATTGAATTTTAGATGTATAATTGTTTGTTTCGAATAAATTTCTAATAATGAAAAAATTTTAGACCCTATTCAAACAGAAAATTTCGTAAACTCACTTTTTATGTCAGGCTTGAACTTTTTTGTTGATAAATTTGCATAATTTTCATGTATTTAAGTAGTGAAAAGTAGTTCTTGAACTTTACTGTAAGTGCTTTGACATTTTTACTCTGCCGTACTGCTTAAAAATTCTACAGTCAACTTGATTAATCACATGTAAATGATCAAAAACAGTGCAGATCAACTTAAATTGTACAAACATCGGTTAAACACAGTGAACTTTTGAAATCAGGTCGGATTGATTTTCTTCCGAATAAATTTCAATATTGAATTTTAGGGCTAAATCCCAGTTCTTTCGAATTTTTCGTTCAGATGGTAGTAAAGATGGGTTTTATCAAATTCGTTTGACTGAGCGATATGAATATTCCTCTTGCCACAGAAAATAACTTAATATTTCGAAAAGTTATTTTTATGAAATTTTTTTAAATCTGTAAAAAATGTTTTTAAATAATAGGTGGTTTTTCTTTTTTTCAGAATCGTACCGATTTTTGATGTTCGAGAATCTAATGGCTTAAAACTCATTTCAGTACAAATTTCCGCCACTTAAATTACTGCACTAAATGACTTCATGTGGAAAATAAATAATTTAACTATTAATACTTGTTTCAAGATTCGAAAACAACGTGAGATTTAATTTGTTCATAACTGATTCATGTAACAGGCATTATTTTTAATTCCATTTGGAACAAATAATAGTAGAATATGCTTTGCAAAGCTGGACCTAAAAACGTTAAACTTCTCGACCGCTATCACTTCATAAAGATATCTTGTTTATAAAATTTACGAAAATATATTTTGAGATAAAATGTTGAAAATTCCAAACAATTTAAGATTGTTATTATGTGTTACATGAAACCATTTTTGAAAAACAAAATACTGTGGTTTCGTCTATAAAGGACAGCTGAGATTGTCCATATTGTTCTTAGCTATTGGTGCCAATATTGCGCTCTTTTCTTTTAACTGTTTCTAAAATTACGAAAATAAACAGCGAAGAGATAAGCCGGAGGTCATTCTTTAATAATTGAAATTTACTTTTGGCGAAAACCTTTTGCTATTCGGCCAAAATTAAAAAAAAAACAGGTGTTCTTAGAGAATTTTTTTGTACTATTCTTGTAGAGTGTCCTTATGTACACACACCACAGTATCATTAAAACGACGAGTTTTTACTCTTTATCGGTTCGATTAAACGAAAAACTGAACTTGCATTGTATCAACAAACCGAAATTTGTTTCTGAAATCTTCATTCCTTTTTTTCCATTAGTGAATAAATTCACATGTGCATACAGTTTTTAGTTTTTCGTGTGTTTTGAGATATATATCACGTTTATTTATAGGGTCAATTAAAGAACGTATTCATCAAAACACAAGAAAAAAGTTCACGCAGGAATGCTTATTAATTAGAAAAACTTCTATTAATTTGGAAAAATAAGAATAAAATTTATGTGTACATGTTTAGTACATGCCTTTCGAAGCAAATGTTTTTCCTGCGTCCGAAAATATTTTTTTGTTTCACCACTCCTGAAAAATGATGAATGTTGATAACATCGAAAAAATAAATTTTTAAAATATCACCCTAAATAAAATTGTCAGTGTTTTCGGCAGTGAAACGCCGACAAGTTCTTTAGCTATAATTTTGAATTTGGCTCGAAGTCTGGACGAAAAAGATAAAGAAGAAACTTTTTCATTGTGTTGCGATAATTAACTTTCACATCGAGTGCGTTGCTGAAAATCGTCTTTTCTGAAAATTTTGATGAAGTCCCGTATGTCCTCCGTGGTAAGGTTGGCTTGGAGTTTTAATCCAACCGCCGAATTTAAGAAGTGCCTTGCACCAATGAGCTTTTAATTTTACACGACCCTTTAATCATCATCTAATTAAAGGACTAAAAATTCCAAAACATCGAAGATAAAAAAATAAATATGTAAAATGATTTTTCATCAAATAGTTTTCGCATGACTAATTCAAAATTTCCAGTAAAACTTTGAATTTCCGTTATATAAAAATATCAATTAATAAATTAAATCGAACTGCAAACGAAAAGTTCGAATAAGGAGGAAGAAATTTTAATATATCTTCAAAATAACGCTTAAATCGATGAACACAATGTGACATGTCCGCATACTTTTTATTCCGAGAAAATAACTCAATATGCACTTTTCAATAAATAGCATATTGTTTGGCCAGAGTTGCCAAACTATAAAGCACTTTCTAACTAAATTTGATTACAATTCAACCCACATTTTGGTTGGAAAAATCTACAATTTTACTTAAATTACACACATCATCTAAGCGTACATTCAGTCATAAGTTACGTCTAGATCGTGTCATGCTACAATCACAGGTAATTTGACAATTATATTCTATATAAATAGAGAAGTTATTTTAAAAACACCCTAAACAGAATTTTTTTCGGTGGAATAGTCATAATACGATTGAAATTGGCACATTTGAAGACGCAATCAAAAATGAAAATGTAAGGACGAAAAAATATTTTGAAAATAACGTTTATCCTGAATGCAACCCAAAATGCACCAAAACTCGCAACTATCCGCAATGACGTTTAATATCGCTTAATAATATAGCGATATTATTGCTCATCGCGTAGGGGCGCGAGTTTTGGTGCATTTTGGGTTTGAATAAGGATATTTGAAGAACAATAAAGTTAAACTGTAACAAAGATGTCAAGTTTTTTATCACACATAAAATAATAAAAATCGACGATTTTACCAAAGGTAAATAAAGAATTTGAAAGGTTTAATGCCACGTATATTCTATCAGTTTTCCCCAATAAAATAAATTAAAAAAGGGGGCTTAATCGATCTATTTCTCGACCAACTCTCTTTTATAAACTTGAAGAAAGTTCCTGGCATAAGTTTTTGACATATCGACAAACGCAAAATCAATAAGAAAGGTCTATCGTAATATCCTAACCCACACAACTCGAACTGCGTTTCTCAACTATGGCTCGTCTCTGTATTCGGCGCTAACTTGGTCATTAGCGTCCACAGTCGACCGCAAACGCATCAAAATCTCTGCACCCAGCAAATGCTAAGGAAATGCGCTTCCACGTTTGACCAATAGATTAACCCCAATTTATGACGTTGACCAATACGAGCTTCGAAAATAAGTTCAAATTCGAACGCTAATCGGCAGGCGTAGAGCATCCCCAATCTCTAATATTTCTTAAGACTCTAGTTGGATTTTTATAGTTTGGTCTGAGTACATATACTATTAAAGCACTACAATGTACTAGACAAAACCTAGCCAAAGTCCAAATCTAGACTCCTAAAGATTATAGTGAGATATTGGTGCGTTTTGAGTTGAATGAGGAGCGATTTTTCTCAAATTGCAAAGTTGGAATAAATCTTTGTAAAACTTGATCGAATGCTTGGTTAGTCAGAGGCTAACGGTCCTGTTGATTTGACTTTACTGCTGATGAAGGTATTTCCCCTTCTCTTCATTTTAGCTTCTTTTTGACGTAAATTTTCATTTTACGTGGCTTCTTTTCCGCATTTTGCTTTAATAATTCAAAAATACTACTAAAATATTACCACGGTCAATGCTTAACAGACCATGTCGACCTAATCAAACTCTGAGAAACCAAGAAGCATTCGATCAGTGTACAAATATTTATACTAAATAGTTCATATTATCAAAACTTGCACATCCAAAAACTTTTTGAGAAAAATGAGGTCATTAGTGAAGTCATTAGTCCTATCAGACATAATTGGATAAAATTGTTACTGGAAACCCCTCGGGAATACTTATCATTTATTCTAAATGATGGCATGGCACCTAATGGCAGTGTAAGAACATGGATGTACTATATTATTGTTACTCAATCGGTGGTTAAGCTGTCCCAACAATCATTTAATCGCCCCCATTGAAGCCGAAATAACCGTGCAAAAGGATGTTCAGTTCAATTAATTTTATATATTTATTATATAATACTATATACATAATGTATAATTATGAATTAAATACATAGCCTATGTAACATAGGTCAAACCGATTTCTCTGTGTCTAGGCCATGGAAGTCAGTGAATATTGGAAAAAGTACCTTTACAAAATTATCCCACTTCATTCCCGCGGCTTCAATACAAAAAATCCACCTTCAAAAGCCCTGAAAAGACCACCAAAAAACCTGAAAGCCCGGTCGAATCTCATCAACTCGATATAGAAAGCTAAAAATTACAAAATTTCAGCTTTTGTAATAATTCTCCTTATTATCCAACAAAAAAAAAAACCATAAATGATTACGCCAGTTCAAACTCACATATTGCGAGTTTTGAAAACGAGAATCGCATAAAATAATACAAAAAGGGTTCTAATCCCAATAAATACTACTGGATTCTGCTCATGTATTCTATTTTTTGATCCATAATGATTTCCTGCTCATTTATTTTAACTTTTGATCATAAATGCCAGGAACCCTGATAATGACTAATAGGATTGCAGATAAACATTCTCATTATTGATCTTAAAAAAATCAATAATTCTGTTTAAAAGAGTTTTCAAAAAATGTTAGACAAAACTATACTAGATTAATTTTCACTGCAAGACCCCTGCGATATTTTAAAGGAAAATGAAGAAATGTAAGTATCATTTAAAAAAAAGGTGATTGAATTCATCTTCACTTTGAGTTTTCTATTTTAAAAATATTGCGCAAAAACCAACGTGGTTTTATTTCAGGGCTGGAATTGGCTAGAAATACAATGAAAATTATGAAGTTAATAATTTTAACGCGTTCTTTCAGAACCGCACACCAATCAAAATCGACAACGAATTAAGCATTTATAAACTAAAAAATAAACTTTTCAAAACTACACATACAATTTCTTCAAAAAAATGGGTTTGAAATAATTATCTCAAAGATTCTTGTATTAATATTTCCGTTTCATTAATAAATTGATCCCCCGGAACTGGGCGAATCTAACTTAATTAAAACTACATTTAAGTCAACTTTAATTCGACGTGATTTTCCATTTTAATAGGATATCTCTTCCTGGAAAAGGATTTTCCCTAAGTATTTTGGATAACTGGTTAACATCGATATCTTATCGTCGTCTATAATCCATCCCTTCTGACTCCACTTTTTAAGGGGTTACCATGTTTCTGACGAACATTATTAATTAAGGCCAAACCAATTTACTTTCAAAATGAATACCCAAAATAGCAAAACTGTGGGTTTCAATGCCTACTAAAAAATATTCAAACACGTAGGTGCTTCCCAAATTTGGAACGTTTTGATCTGTCGGAGTAGTAAATTGTGCAAAATCAAGACGGGAGCAAAAATGTGACACCCGTAGTAAGTATATTGTTTTATTCAGCTTTGTTTTTCGGCAAACACGTAGGCTGCTCCCAAATTTAACGTTTTGAATGGTCGATAGTAATTGTGCATAAATCAGAAGGGAAGCAAAAATGTCGTACACCCTGTAAAGATGTAATATTGTTTATCATACTTTTGTTTTTGGGTGCCTGACGCAATAAACCCAATAAGCGTCCCAGTTATGAGACTAGGGCTGTGCTGACATGGTTCTTCTCGTCCATCCCCCGAAAAACAAAATCACGATAAAAATTTACACACTGTAAATAAACTAATTTTTCGGAGGATGAAGCGGTAGTATGGAAAAACAGTTTTCGTAGAATCGAAAATGTTTTTTATCGCTGTCCTTTTAAATACCTTTCGTATCAAATGGTAACCCACCTTTTCTTTTTTTTCCGAAGCGAATTGGTTCTTCTCTTCTTACTTCCCATATAGACTTGCATCCTGTGCCCGATATATCTGCCTGTCTGGCAGATCAAAAGTCAACGGAGTGTTCTCATTCTGGACAAACCTCAAGATTAATCCTAAGCGTCCCCGTTAAACTCGTCATTAGTGAACACTTATCTCCCCGTTCCCCGACTCTCAATCCCTTTCCCGACTCAAGATCAAGGTTTTGAACCGACAGCCAAGGAACCTTGAATAGTTTTGATTGATCCAGCTTACTTTCCCATTTTTTTCGATTGGTCCGACCACGTCTTCGGTGCGGCGAAGCCTCGTCGGTTTTGGTCTCGAGCAGTCGCTTAGCGGAAGGCCCCGAGGGCAAAACGGTCAAATCGAGGGGTAATTATCCGTCGAGTGCAATGGTGGGAAGACTGTCCAGAACATCTTTTTGTATACAGTTTATCCTGTTGTGCAATTGCCTACAAACCTATGCAATAAATAATTTAATCACCGGGGGAATTAAGAAAAAAAACTGGAATGCTTTCAAGATTTATCCTGGGAAAATTCAATGATACTTGATTTTCGTGACGCTTTTGATTGTTAATAAAACACGAAAACCCGCCACGTTAATATTAAAAAATCGATTATATAAAATTAGGAATTTTCCGTTTTGACTTCCGATGTTTTTTATAAAAAATTCTATTTCCAAGAACGATGTTTCAATTTGGTTTGTAAAAACAAACAAAAACAGATCCAACCCACGCTTAAATCAAGGACTTTAGTAGTTACCCTTTATAAATTAACCACTAACATGAATTAATCTGTCACGCTTTTTTGATTGGCTAAAGGTAACAAAGATATTTGACATTCGTATAAAGTTTTAATAGAAATAAATTGTGGGGGAGTTTCCATTTCGTATTTCGACATCAGATTCATCTCGTGAATCACAAGATACCATTTCAAGCGTTTTAAAAATAACGTGATAAAAAAAATCCATAGTAGTTTTCTAGATTAAAATACAAGCGAAATTTGAAAGTTTGTCACGGTCAATTGAGAAGGTTTTTGATTGGGTTAAACCAAACAAATCTGTATTGAAAATATTTATACACGGTAGATTCCAAAAATTATTTTCTAACGATTTTATATCTCCAATTAGAACCCTCTACTATTTCGCCTCGGAAAATATAGGAATTGGACCGATAGAACTCAAAAAAAGTAAGGAAACCATTTCGAAAGTGCAATAAAATAGTGAATTATGTAAAAGTGACTTTGCTACTTCTCTGACAAACCATGATTTTAAAATCAAAACGTCTCCCCATCAGTTTTCCGCATCTGCCCGCTCAAAAAGCGCCAAATCAGCGCTAACAGGGTATAGTAGGTAACACTTTCGAAAAATATTTGGATGTGTTTCGAGCTATAGAAATTTTGGCTCTACAGGCCGCGAGAATAAAGCTGAAATCCCGTAGTACCGCGACGGGTTAACAAAGCGGGGGTTGAAAAGTGACCCAGGCCAGCATGCTGAGGGGTTTAAAAATTGAGCCAGGTGTGCGATGCCGAGATGCGATAAAAAAATAATATGTTTCTTCTTTGGTTGGGCCCTTTAAGAAATAGAAAAATATAAAAAAATAATACACGGCACTAGCGATGGGTAGTCACTTACCGAAAAGGAATAAGGAAGATTAGATATCAGTGTCATTTCAATTTATATGCATCGAAATTGTGTAACATTGTTTTGCACCACCACTGTATCGTTATTTATCTGTCTTTTTTTTTGGTTTGGTTATTTATAGGGAATTGGGACGAGTTTGTTGAATCCCCGACGGTTTCTTTACGGAATTTTCCCCCATTTCTCATCCTACTCGGCCTCCGGCAAAAATTAATTTTCGCAATTTTCTTTCTTCGTGGTCAGATCTCAATGTTTTACATTAATCCTCTAATTTTCGTTTTTTTTTGGCGGTCCCTAACCAAGTCCCACCCTTAAGTGTTCCGACGACAACAAAAAAAATGGTTATGGGTTCTATGTGGGTTCCCTGGATTTAACAGGGGTAGTACTGAGGGTAGTTTATCGTGTTTGGCTGCGTGCGCAATGCTAGTTGCCTAAGTTTTGGCCTGGACGAAGAGAGTGGCTTGTTCGCGGGGTCGGGTGCCCTCCCTCCACATACTTCACCACAGGCCTCACTATCAGCGCCGCTCGCAAAGGGAAGCTAGTTATTAGGTGTAGTGGCGTGGGTAGCGATTCTACTATCCTATCTCCAGAGCTGAAGCGCGCTTTTACCATTAGCAGCCCTTTTCGAACTACCAGTACCGTTTCTTTTTACCTAACGCCCATCTCACGGCACACACTACAGCATCACATTTGAGAACAAAACACTTCCATTCATACATGGCCAGAATTGCTACATGGGCGCACACAGTGTAGCGGACTTTTCAAGCATTTTTTGTTAGAGACAGTAGTGGCCTTTTCGCCACAGGCATTCGCATTTTTTTGTGTAGTGAAATGATCAATTTATTTAATGATACTTTTGCAGATTTAAAACATATTGTTGTTTGCAAAACCTAGGTTACATCTTAATTTTTGTAGGTGAGATAAAGCTTAGGTCACAAAGCTCAAAACATCATAACTTACTGATCATAAGCTGAATTGACTTCTTATGCATGAATTTTTTGTAAATTGTACATATAACACGGCGCCAATCATTTTTTTAGGATCCAAAAATTAAATTAGATGAAAGTGCGAACTTTTCCCTTATTAATTACAGAAATTGGAAATGATGAAGCTTGATTATAGATTTGTAAAATTAATCTCGATTTTGGACAACTTACAGCTCTGAATTTTTCGTTACAGCGATTTTTTGTACCGCAAAATTTAACTGTCTGATCGGTAATTTGGAACATGAACAGTCGCTGATTGGCTATTTTGCGGACAGAAATATGCCGTAAACGAAAACCCAAGGCTTATTTTATTAAATTTCAAAAATTTGCTAAATGAGTAGCGAGTCTGTTTAGATTTTTCGAAAAAGTTGGGCCTGGAAGTTTTATCTACGAATATTTCATCAAATCAATGTATTTAATGATGAGATCCTTTGTTTTTCTGACAATACACAACAAACAGCGCGTCTATAAAAAGGGTCAAAAGAATAATGTTGGGATGTTTTTCGGCTTTGGTGGGTTTTTCCACATACATTAGTAGAATATCACCTAACTTTTTTAGTATACTAAGTTCTATGATCTCAACCACAATAGTAATTAATTTCATTGAGTAAGGGCCAAGTGAAGCTGAATTATAAAATAAACCGTATGTCAACTCAAACACTTTTTTTGGATTTTTGGCCTAAGAGATTTTATCGATTGAAGCATATGTATTAGGTAATTTTATACCGCTTTTAATTGAATAAATATGTGACGAATGACAATTCCTATGTGAAACATCAAATATTTTATTATTTTATTCGGACGAGCATTAAAAATATTTAAAAAAAACTGTGCATAGTCTGTTAGCGGATTAAGAATTGGAAATGAATATGAAAATTTAATAAAGATTCTCGACGATAAAACTCTCTGATCAAAACTAGTCTACATTTCAAAGAAAGTCAATTTTCAAAAATTTTATTCAGACTATTGATTTTTTGGATTCATATTTCCTGAATACATTGGCAAGATTTTATGGTTATTAGGGCACACATCCGATTTCAAAATCGACCGAGGGGCCACACATCTTTTTTTAAAAAAAATTTGGGAAAAAATTGAATTTTATCAATGGATACGAAAAAATATAAAGTATATTTTGATCGATTTTACTGAAAAATTAAAAAAATATAAAATATCGGTAAAATTACCTTCCCTCAAATAAAATATACATAAATTAGTAACTAACTGGTCGAAATCACTAAGTTCGATGCCACCGATATAAAGCTACGGTAAAAAAGTGTGGTTAATTAATATTTATTATCGGGGTCAAAACATTGCCAAGTCCACACGAGCGAATATACGATTTCCTAAAAATCGAAAAAATGGATGTTTTTTGAATTTTAAAATATTTTTATTTGGCCAAAAATTGCAGAATGTCTATTTCTTAGGGCATGAAATTAACATGATGTAAATTACAATGATGTTATTTACATTGTAGAAATGCTAAAATTTCCGCCGAAATCTGACTAAGTTTCCCATGATATTCGCCTACGTCTGTTTTGACAAGCCATCAGCGCTTCAGGGATGCAAGATCGGCGCGCAATCAACTACTTAACACCAAATAATATTATCAAAAATAAATTATAGAGAAAAGGCTTCGTGTACTGTCGTGTAAACTATTTCTGAGCTCTACAAATTAAGTTTAGCCAATCTTTACCCAATCAATAATGTTCAACCTATGTCTATACAATTCATGAATGCTGATCTGGAACCATTTTACTTTCGAAATTCATCTGAATGACATGATTCTCATGTAAATTAAGAAATATTTTTTCAATTATGAAAAAACTAACTTAACTTACAATGCATGCAGACCTGAAAGCTCTATAGCGGCTCTATAATCGAAGATTAATAACTTACTGTCCGTAAAAACTTAAAGAAACGTGTATTTCATTGGTCAATACACATTGATTCTTGTGTATTGGACCAATCAAAAGGACTTTCTAGGGGACCAGTAGTATAATCTAGATATACAAAAATTTTTCAAGAATATCGAGGCATTATACTTCGTATGGGATAGTTACCAGCGTCATAACTGTGACGTCAGAAAAGAATAATGACGCAATCGGAATCACGCGATTGTCACCTTATTTACGAATCGTGTATTTGATTAGTCAAATATCTTTCTGACGTCACAGTTATGACGCTGAGTTAACTATCCATACCGAAGTATAGCCCTCGATATGGGTTCAAAAATTGAATAGGCAAAAATTTCTGGAAATGAAAATTTCGGAATACTTTTGTTTGGTCGATGAATTTTATCCTTAATACATGTAGAAATCCTATAATACCTCCGTGAAAACCATTAACAAATTTAAAAATTACAATTAAATAGGATGATATTAAGCATATAAAACGAAGCTCGGGAGAGTCGAGGTGGTAAAATATAATTACCAATCTGAGTACAGCCGTAAAGTCTACAGTAATTTTGAAAACCAACCGGAAATAGACTACAATTCCTTATACACCCTGCTCTCTATTAGAAACTGTCAAGGCGGCCATCTAGTTTGTCAAAAAGGATGAGAAAACTCATGGCCGACTTTAGTTTTCGGATGAAAGAAGGGCAGTCGTGTTTTTGCAAAGAACGACCCTATTCTTTGGTCTCGCATCATTTTCAGTCAATAACTTTTTGGTTTTAATTCGATTATCTATCAATATTTTTGGAATAACTTTATTTTTTTACATGCTTCAAAAATTACGAAATCCTGAAAAATCTCTATTCATGATGGAATTTCCATCATCACTAAAATCCCAAAAAAAAATTAATCTCAAAAAAAAATACGGTTGCCCTGTGATAATTGTAATAAGAACAAAAATTATATGATAACGAAAAAAACTCAGTCCCTAGTAAAAGGTCGATTATCCCAATAACAAATCGATTATCGTAAGTTACGATTCCGTAACAATTCAGAAATAAGAAAAATTGTTTAGATGTTAAACAAAATAATGTTTTCTCATTATCCTACTAGGTGGTCACCAAAATGTGGCCAAGTTTTGTCAAAAATGAAGTTCACAGATCGAGGTAATTTTGAAGCCCCGTGGGTGACTTTTTTGTGACGGAACTAGATGGGATCAAATCGACTTCCGTATTTTATTTTTTTGTACAGGAACTCGCCATCCTGTATACACTTTGAAGTTTGTGTTGGAAAAATTTGACCATCTGACAATACCTATCTAAAGAAAATGTTAGTGTCCAAAAGTGGTGAAATAACACTCAGTAAACTGACTGAAAATTCTTATCTGTAAATTTTGGTGCGAGAGATGAAACGCCTATAAGGACATGTACCCTTATCAGAACGAATTTTTTGCCAAGACTGAGGTTTTCGGATAAAGGTAAAGTCCAGTGTAGTTATCAAGATGCCCACATGATGAATACATTTTGCCCCATGTTCTTGTGACTTATCCCCTTGTTGTGTTTTCCTAGAAGATCTGGACAGTACAAAAGTGTTCCGTGTTTTTTATAATCACATTTTGACAGTAATTGAAAACTCGTGTTTCATATTTGATAGTTTGTCTTCGCAGATCCAGTCCCAGTTATGGCTAGGCTCAGACCGAGAAGTATCAAGGGCAACGTAAAACTATATGAATATCACGGCGGGGTATGAAACCCCAACACAACGCAACCAAAAAAAAATATGCACGCACCTTCAATACCCCGCCTGAATATAACCGATGACACCTGTAGGGTTGATCAGTGCGATAAGCTAGTGGCCAAAAAGGAGGTAATCCATTTTTCATCGCTAATTTTTTGGTCCACTTTTTTTTCCCCTATCTGTTTCACCTATGAAAATTGCGTAGGCGTTAAAAACCTCTCTTATAAAACGAATGTTGATATACAAACATTGTCAGAAATACACTTTTATAATTCTATTGTTTGTCAATGCCAAAAATTAAAATTTCAAAACATTTACGAAATATTTCTACGAAATTCATAGAAAATATAAAATATTCCGCCTACACATTTTCCATAGTTAAAGATAGGCCTTTTTTAAAAACTCGACCAAAGAAATTATCGATGAAATGGTATACGTATACCTAGCATGGCCACCAATTCGATAATAGGATTTCAACATTTTTATCATCAATTTGTTTTCTTTTACCCATAAATTTAAAAAAAAATATAATTTTCGTTCTAAGACTGTGTTTTTGCAGTAAAAAATCCTAAATTATAAGAAAGTTTGAATAAAAATGTTGGCAATTTTACCAACAAATGAGTTATTAAAAATTGGAAAATAAATATTTGGCTTGGCGCGCTCCAACGTAATTTTTCTAACCGTCTATTGAATGGCCTTGTTTTTTTTTGATATTATCTAAATCGCCCTTTTGTCAAAAACAATTATACTAGGCCATAAATAGGGTCAGTACCGGGCGTAAAATCTACTTTTAAACTAATTAGTTTATTGACCTAATTTTCTCGATGAAAAATCAGCCTTACAGGGCTTGGATTACTATGCAGATTCAGCCATCTTGTAGAATTACCCTTAGTTTGTGGAAAATATTTTTTTTGTATGAATAACCACTCCTTCGCCATAAGCGACCACAAAGTACTCAAGCCAAAATGGTGAAACCTAGCTCCTCCCAGGTTTATGTCGAATTAGCTAAAATTTGGGACATAATACTTTAAAAGTTTGTAGGCCGAACTTTATCTCGGCCGCATTTTTTGAAATTCGCTGTCATTTTCTCTGTACCCGCCTCGCTTTGCAACTTTTAAAGAGTGCCTTTTTCTTCAAAAAAAAAATCCTGATATTGTTCGCACTAATGAAATGGGGTTAGCCAAATTGCAAAACACGCATTTATTTTGGAAATTCTCTAAATAACAAGAAAGTTTGAAAAATCAGGCTTTAGGTACGGCTGTGCTAGGCTCAGCAAATTTAAAAGTTTATACTGAAAAAAAAATAAAATTGTTATATCCAGGAGCTAGATAAAATTACCCCAAAAAATGGAAAAAAATTGACTTTTTGGACCGGTATACCGCTCGGTCGGTCATACAAAAAGACTTTTGACAAGCCATTTTTTGAAAAATTTTCAAAACAAATATCTCCTATAATCCGCAAGTTTGAACTTATAAGAATTGCGGTTAGCTCAGGAACTAACGTTTGACAAATCAGTAAAACCCGTCGGTTCACCCCCTAAGAGTCTTTCAAAAGCCCCAAAATTGTTCTTTAATCCTCAAATTGTGAACTACTAGTTGGCTCCAAAAAAAAATTCATGGTCGGAAATCTATTTATTTTAGAGTTGAACCCTTTTGAATCAAGGGCTGAGGGATTTCGTTTTGCAGATAAATTCTCTCGGTACCCTGACCCTAGCCATAATTAATTCCAAAAAAAAAATTTACTTGAATTCTGCGCTGATCATTTTCTCCAATCGTTCAAAACGTAATTAATAAAAGATAGTTTTGGCCCCGGGTAATAACTTATAACCGTATAACCCTAGTATTGGGCCGCAATCTCAGCATCCTGCAAAATTGTACTAAGATATAGCACGGATAGTGGCCAAGTTAGGAATTCACGGTTAGGTTACATTGGCTGTATGTTGCATATTTGAATTTAATTCTCTGAAATTAATTCAAAAATTTTATGTTTAATTTTATACTCCCTAATTTTCACCTAAATTAATTTATTTCAATCTTTAACCAGTTTATTGAGACCGGTGTTGTTAAATTGCCAAAATTGCCAAGCAGTACAAAGAAGTCGAGAACGGGCGAGAAGGTCCAGAAAAAGTAGATATCGAGATGGAACTAGAAAAAGTAATAAAAAAGCTAACAGAGGAAAATCGAGAGAGGCTGAAGACGAAAGATTAAAAAAATATGCAGATGGGAGAACAGACGAAAGACAAAGACGAGAAAAAAGGTAAACAAATTTTAGACGTCAGAAAACAGAATTAAGTAGTTTTTTTAGAACCCAGCCCAAATTAGCAAATAGTTTCACCAAAACCAAGAAAATCTTTTAACGAACCTTTCATGCATCATGCTGACGCACACGATTTGCAACCAGAAATTACCGGTTCAAGCGCCAATTGCCGTGCATCTGTTGACCAGAAAAATAATTTATTCCCAAAATGCAAATTTTGTAGGTAGCATTTTGGTAGAAACTGTTTGTGAAATATTTCTGGTTTGGAGACTTGAGGAAGTTTTATAATTTAGATCGGACCTTCTTGTAACGTTGCCTTAATGCCCGTGGCTCCGTATCACTTTTTTTTTGCACCCATGCAAGCTATTTTAACATCAATCCTCGCCTACGCTGTAATGAACCTTTTTCGACGGCAAACAACATTGAGGGGACGTTAATATAGAGATTTAGAACAAAACGGTGATGGCGACCTAAAATGTTTAATTTTTAAGTAATGTTTCTGTTCCGCAAAATATGGGCAGTTGAACCAAACAAGTGGTATTTTTATCCCCATTACAGTAATGGGCCATACTCCGCCAGAGAGTAACGTTTCATCATTTTAAAAAATATATGGTTGTTGTTTTAATCAAAATTTATGGGTTTCAGAAATTTCAAAGTATCCGTTTTCGGAAACAAAAAAAAAGGTTTCGATAGAACAGCTTCTCTCGCCACTCAATCAGCTAAATTCAATCATATAGGTTAAATTGTTTAACTAAAAAATCCATGAGGAGTTAGGCTTTTGCGTGAGACCTCTGCAAATCAGCTCAAAATCGTTTTTGCTATTCTGGGGCGAATTTATTTCGAATTTTTGATAACAATAGTAAACAGACCTGCGTACGTATTTAGGGTTTAATAAAAATCTAAATTTAAAAATTGCAATTGACAAGGTAATTTTCTTACCTCAAAACTCACGGATTAGTAGGCTTATTAGACAAATATCACTCAATTTAAGCTGACCGTCATGATATTTAACTATGGTAACTTTTTTTTAGGTAGGGCCACCAGTTTTACATCTTGCCATTTGGAGAACGGAACAGATATTCACAAACAGTATTTTTCATCCAACAGCGGAGTACTTTTCAGAACAGTTCATCGAAAATTCGAAAACTCTAACAATAACTGAAGCCAGTTAGGAAAAATGACTGTTCTGAATCTAGTTTAAATTTCTAAGAAAGTGTAAAAATTCAACATTTTTCCAGAGTGATCAACATTTTTTGTACCTAGGGTGTTTTTTTCTGATAGTATTTTTGGTCCATTTAATAACTTTTTTATTTTACGTTTTCGATTTCCGGTTTTTTATCGGACATTTGCCATAAATTATCGGTTTTTCGCCAGAAAAAAAACCATCAAAAATTATACCGGTAAATATCGAAAATCGAAAAAAACCGGCTTGCAGTGACACGACCAAAAAATTAATAATATCGGCCCAAAATTTCAGAAATATCGATGTACCAGGACCGAACTATTTTTTTTTGATGAAGCAGCCAAAATAATGCAATTGAAAAATCGAAAAAAAAGCCACGGCATTAAATAAATACAAATTTTTTGATTTCCCAAAGGGTGTCCGGTTAAATACCCAAATTGACCGGTAAAAGATTAAAACGTCGTTAATGAGAAATCGCACATTCTTCGAAAGCCAATTTTATCACAATTATCTGGATTCAATCGACCCCTACCTGGAAATATCACCTCCGACAGACGTTAAACTAGCAAATAATTACAGGATTTTTTTAACACCTTAGGCGAATTTCGTTTTGCATCTGACGGTTTTACTAAAAAACATTTTTCATGAAAAATAGTTTTTTCAGCTTTTTTTGTGGTCCACTAGGCTCAACAATTGTGGTTCACTCGCTTAAAATTTGTTTTTAGAAATACAATGCTTATGACTAAGATAATGATTTAGAGTTTCTCTTCAGAAATTTTATAATCTTCTGCCTAATATATTTGATGCATTTTTTTCAAGAAAATTCCATTAAAATACATCATATTTCAATATAAGCTAGATATACTCTTTAAGGGGGTGGTCGTTCGCATTTTTAAAAGGCTTTTTAATAGCCAATTGTCGCAAAAAGTACAAATTCGTCGGACCAACTTTCCCTCTTTTGATATCTTTAAACAAAAATTGTGCACCAAAACAACATCGAAAGTGACGGATGGCTCGTCCCAATCAGAAGACGTCTTAAAAAAACTGTATTTGGCCTAAGTTTAATCATAGGGTAAATGTTTTGGTGATTCTGAAGCCAAATCAAATAATTTTTCCAAAAACTCTTCATATTGGTCGCTCACGTGTCTGTCCGGCTGATTTAAATCCCTGAATCATTGTTGAACCTTGAAATACTCAGGGAGGAAGATACCTTTGAAAAAATAATTCCGTCAATTTTGTAAGCACGTTTCTGATTGGCACGAGCCATCCGTTCACTTACGATTGTTTTTAGGATGCAAGATTTTTGTTTCAATATATCAAAAAGAGTAAAGTTGGTCCGACATTATACTTGCGACCAATTGGCTATTGAAAACCCTTAAAAATGCGACGACCACCCCCTTAAGAGGGTCGGTCGAGTCAATTGGACCTTTTTTAAACTGCGCCTCAAGAATAAACGGCAGAACAGTACGTACTTCATTATAATTGTAATGCAAGACAAGGTTTGATGAATTTTTTGAGATTTTTCACGGGTGACCATTTTATTCACGTGTGAATCGACGTTTCGGCCCGGAATTTAGATTTTTTCCTAGGCGCAATCGCAAAAAAATAATCATTTTTTTTTTAATTTTTTTTACGCATTCATGATCCATCTTTTGCCGATTTAGGCGCCACCTAGGAAAAAAATCAAAAAATCTGGGCCCGAAAAGTCGATTCCCCCGTGGAATAAAATGATCATTCGTGGCCAAAAATTGGGTCATGGGACGAAAGCTGACAAAAAATTTTAAATTAATTTTTGGCACTTTTCTAGAGGTTTGGACAGGCCTATTCCAAAAGACGTGAAAAATATTTTTTTTCATCTCAAAGATTCATCAAAACCTTGTCTTTGCATACAAAGTATAATGAAGTTACTACTGATCTCCATTTATTCTTGAGGCGCAGTTTCAAAAGGTCCAGATTGCCTCGACCACCCCCTTAAGGGGGTCGGTGTATTTGACCGATACGGATCTGGGCTCTCGATGAAAAACTTTTTACTGGGTTTATATATTCTTCTCAATATTATATTGACATCAAAGTAATGTTTCATAATCCAAGCAACTTTTGTAACTACAGAATTTTCGAATTATTGCTTTATTAGAAAATTTTGAGTTCGAATTAAACTTTTCGAATTCGACAAATTATNGAGATATATGAATGTTTTTTAATGAATATCATTTTCTGAGCCTTGTAATTGCTCTCTTAAATAAAGTGTTTATTATTGTTTCCCATTTTGAGTTAAACTAGATTTTTCACCTGCCATTAGACGGATTTTTTTAAAAAATTTGGTGTTTTTCATTGGTTAATTTTGTTAAATAAATCATTTAAAAAAAAAACAATAAGTAATCTTCATGCGGGATAAAAAAGGATGAATACTGCATCTCTAAGGGGTACAGCGATGTGGCAGACTGGCGGTCAATTTAATTTAAGCAGAAAAAATAATTAGTTGTTTATTTTTTTGTGCTTATTATCGTTAGCTGAACCAAAATAACTGTGTATCAGCTCATTAAAATCATTATTTATCAATTTAAGAACGATTTGATTTCTAAACTTTTATTTTATAATTGTAAAATTTTCGAAAAAATTCAAAGCATTATGAATTTTAGAGCATTTTTTCGTCCAAAATTTGAATACCACATCGCTGCTACCCCTTAAGAAGCCTGCTCATATCTTCGAGAAAAAATGAACTTGTAGCAAAACGTTGTCAAAAATGTATCCATTATCTAACTTATATTATTGTAAAAAAGTTAGCTATTAGATATCTACATAGTAAATTAACCAAAGTGTGGAAATATAAAGTCGATTTAGGCAGAAGATTTGATTTAGAAATTGCCAGAATTTAGCATAAAACAGATATCAGGAGCTTTCAGAAAGAAAAAATAGTGGTCGATTATATTGAAAATTGATCATTTCGAAATACAATTCTACTAGCAATGAACACGCAACATGAGAAACTATTTCTGAAACAATTGAATGACAATTAAAACAAATCTAAAATTGTTTGAATAAAATTAAATGTTTTTTATGAACGTAAAATTTTGAAAAATAATTATCTCACAAAATTATGTGGCATGAATGGTCCGTTAATCAAGTTTTTTTTAAATTAAACTAACAAAATCACTTGTTTTAAAACGAACTCGCTGAATCGAAATTCAAGTCATAAAATAAACCGGGTATTATTGTCGATGAAAAAAAAATAGTTGGGAACTAGTGAACTTCTTGAAGTTATCTTTAAGTTGAGCTTTAAATAATGTGAACTATCAATACACTTTGAAAAATATTGTCTATGTACCAGCTGATTGTCACTTATTTCGTGATTTAGTGGTTTTTGAGGTTGATATTCCGAGATAATACCGGTATTATTAATACCTGAGTACCGTTAATAATTTTTGGTCGTTTAAGAGTTTTGCTCGAAAATAGTTTACACACATTTTTTTTTCTTGAAATTTTTATCTCGTTTTCAAGGAGATTATTATGACGAATTCTAATTCCGGATTTTTAGAACTTAGGACACTGGAAACACCACCTTTTGGAAAGTGAATTACCTTATGATTAAATAAGCGGTTCAAACTACTGGAATAAAAAACGTCCAAATTAAATGATTTAAAAAGACTTTCGAAATGCATTGAATACGGTATGCACTCTTCTTAATCGACACAAAATATATTAATTGGTTATTAAGTTCTTCCGAGGGTTCTTATTTAAGTATTTTAGACTGGTTTTTAAAATCAAGTAATTTAACAGCCCCATTATACTGAAGATAATATTGTTTTTCAGATAAATAATAATGGAAAGTAAATTGTCTGAATAAAAATGCTAACGACCCCCAAATTGATTTCTTCAAAGTAAACCAAGTCATCAATAGGTTTTATCAGGACACACGTATTCTTTGAAAGAAAAAAATAAATTGAAACAAATATTCGAATAAGTTGGGAAAATTGCTCTCATTCAGTGATTTAATCAACTTTTTTGCCTCAAAAATGATAAAATGACGTTTTAGGTATTTGCAAAGAAAAGTCATTTTTTATGATACTATTAAATAGGTAAATCAACTACACTTAATAACTCCACAATGGAATACATTTTTCAAATTTGTGATGAAGGTACTTAATAATGATATCTGATTTTTTTCTTAATGGCCACGAAAAGTGTGCAAAATGCCGGAATTGCTGAGATGCATAAAAGACGTTTCAAAAACTTGCATAAATTTATCAAGAGTCGATATAAATACAGTATGGTAATTTTTGCTCCGGACAAAGCAAGGGAATGTCGTCGAGATATATGGGTATTGAGTAGCCATGGGAGCGCCATAAAAAAGTGTCAAAAATGCCGGAATTGCTGAGAGAATAAAAGACGTTTCACAAATAACTCGCAATAATTTATCAAGAGTCGATATAAAATACAAGTATGTAATTTTTGCTCGAGAAAAGCAAGGGAATGTTGTCGAATTTATGGTATGAGTAGGCCAATGGGAGCGCCCTAAAAATTAATTGACCAATCATGTGCCCTTCCATCTATTTTATCCAGATTGTTCTTTCTCGATATCAATTTACATACTGTAAATAAGAGATAAAATGGAATATTTACCCTCTTAAATTTCCGATTTGGTGAAACAAAAAATAACTCAAAATAGAAGCTGAAATATTTTTATCTTCAGTTAAATAGATAAAGGTGTAAGTAGTCAGTTCCAATAATTTAATAAAGCAAATTTCATGTGAACAATATTTCTTACCACTGACGCCAAAACATATTGTTTCTTGCAATCTCCATCTTGGTAATAAAACTTTAGAGTATTAGCATATATTACATAGTGAACAATGTAATTAGTTGGTGTAAACAATGCTAAAACCACGGCGCCGAAATGAAAGCAATTTAAAGAGTATACTGGAGTACCGACTACCAAAAAACGGGCCCTTTTTACATTTTTCTTTTCTGAAAAACTATAAATAGAACATAAACCATTATTTTAAGTATAATAAATCAACACATTGCATAATTCAATAATAAATTAAGCTACAAGATAGAAATAGCTGAAAAGGGTTGTATTCAAGATCCCCCAGATAAAACATCATTCTAAATTAATTTTTTTAACTCTGTAAGCATATCGGTGAGCTTTCTTTAACCCAGCGCTCAGAGTCGAGTATAAATATAGAACCCGTCTGGTGCATAAAATGCAACTTTTTATTAATAAAGGAATATTTTGCGAAAAATCCCTAATAATATCGGATATATTTTAAATTTATCAAATCACTCTACGAGTATACGTGAACGCGGTTGCTTATAAATGTATAGAATTATATATTCATAATATTTATAATTTACAATGTATTTTTTAAGTCCGGAAATGCAAACTTGCTGTGAAGAAATTCCCGCCAAAAATATGGTAACTAAGGTGTAATAATATTTTGAAAGCGAGCTATCGACGATACATGAAGTTCACAAATAAAATGCGCGTAGTTACCGAATTTTATTGCGCGGAATCATTCACCCAGCAAAGTTGCCATTTCGGGACTAAAAAAGAAACATACTGTGAAATTCAGAAATTTTTCAAATTTGAAAAAGCGTACAAATATTCTTCTTTAGCGAGCTGTTCTTAATTTGACTGTACATTTGCTAACGTAAAATTAGTCATTTTCACCCTACACGGAATACTGGCAGCGGAACTGCTTAAAATTAAACAAAATTTACAAGTGCACTTCAATGCCCACACGGTTTCGCGTTTTGCACCCCGCCTTAAATTGAATTTTAGATGTATAATTGTTTGTTTCGAATAAATTTCTAATAATGAAAAAATTTTAGACCCTATTCAAACAGAAAATTTCGTAAACTCACTTTTTATGTCAGGCTTGAACTTTTTTGTTGATAAATTTGCATAATTTTCATGTATTTAAGTAGTGAAAAGTAGTTCTTGAACTTTACTGTAAGTGCTTTGACATTTTTACTCTGCCGTACTGCTTAAAAATTCTACAGTCAACTTGATTAATCACATGTAAATGATCAAAAACAGTGCAGATCAACTTAAATTGTACAAACATCGGTTAAACACAGTGAACTTTTGAAATCAGGTCGGATTGATTTTCTTCCGAATAAATTTCAATATTGAATTTTAGGGCTAAATCCCAGTTCTTTCGAATTTTTCGTTCAGATGGTAGTAAAGATGGGTTTTATCAAATTCGTTTGACTGAGCGATATGAATATTCCTCTTGCCACAGAAAATAACTTAATATTTCGAAAAGTTATTTTTATGAAATTTTTTTAAATCTGTAAAAAATGTTTTTAAATAATAGGTGGTTTTTCTTTTTTTCAGAATCGTACCGATTTTTGATGTTCGAGAATCTAATGGCTTAAAACTCATTTCAGTACAAATTTCCGCCACTTAAATTACTGCACTAAATGACTTCATGTGGAAAATAAATAATTTAACTATTAATACTTGTTTCAAGATTCGAAAACAACGTGAGATTTAATTTGTTCATAACTGATTCATGTAACAGGCATTATTTTTAATTCCATTTGGAACAAATAATAGTAGAATATGCTTTGCAAAGCTGGACCTAAAAACGTTAAACTTCTCGACCGCTATCACTTCATAAAGATATCTTGTTTATAAAATTTACGAAAATATATTTTGAGATAAAATGTTGAAAATTCCAAACAATTTAAGATTGTTATTATGTGTTACATGAAACCATTTTTGAAAAACAAAATACTGTGGTTTCGTCTATAAAGGACAGCTGAGATTGTCCATATTGTTCTTAGCTATTGGTGCCAATATTGCGCTCTTTTCTTTTAACTGTTTCTAAAATTACGAAAATAAACAGCGAAGAGATAAGCCGGAGGTCATTCTTTAATAATTGAAATTTACTTTTGGCGAAAACCTTTTGCTATTCGGCCAAAATTAAAAAAAAAACAGGTGTTCTTAGAGAATTTTTTTGTACTATTCTTGTAGAGTGTCCTTATGTACACACACCACAGTATCATTAAAACGACGAGTTTTTACTCTTTATCGGTTCGATTAAACGAAAAACTGAACTTGCATTGTATCAACAAACCGAAATTTGTTTCTGAAATCTTCATTCCTTTTTTTCCATTAGTGAATAAATTCACATGTGCATACAGTTTTTAGTTTTTCGTGTGTTTTGAGATATATATCACGTTTATTTATAGGGTCAATTAAAGAACGTATTCATCAAAACACAAGAAAAAAGTTCACGCAGGAATGCTTATTAATTAGAAAAACTTCTATTAATTTGGAAAAATAAGAATAAAATTTATGTGTACATGTTTAGTACATGCCTTTCGAAGCAAATGTTTTTCCTGCGTCCGAAAATATTTTTTTGTTTCACCACTCCTGAAAAATGATGAATGTTGATAACATCGAAAAAATAAATTTTTAAAATATCACCCTAAATAAAATTGTCAGTGTTTTCGGCAGTGAAACGCCGACAAGTTCTTTAGCTATAATTTTGAATTTGGCTCGAAGTCTGGACGAAAAAGATAAAGAAGAAACTTTTTCATTGTGTTGCGATAATTAACTTTCACATCGAGTGCGTTGCTGAAAATCGTCTTTTCTGAAAATTTTGATGAAGTCCCGTATGTCCTCCGTGGTAAGGTTGGCTTGGAGTTTTAATCCAACCGCCGAATTTAAGAAGTGCCTTGCACCAATGAGCTTTTAATTTTACACGACCCTTTAATCATCATCTAATTAAAGGACTAAAAATTCCAAAACATCGAAGATAAAAAAATAAATATGTAAAATGATTTTTCATCAAATAGTTTTCGCATGACTAATTCAAAATTTCCAGTAAAACTTTGAATTTCCGTTATATAAAAATATCAATTAATAAATTAAATCGAACTGCAAACGAAAAGTTCGAATAAGGAGGAAGAAATTTTAATATATCTTCAAAATAACGCTTAAATCGATGAACACAATGTGACATGTCCGCATACTTTTTATTCCGAGAAAATAACTCAATATGCACTTTTCAATAAATAGCATATTGTTTGGCCAGAGTTGCCAAACTATAAAGCACTTTCTAACTAAATTTGATTACAATTCAACCCACATTTTGGTTGGAAAAATCTACAATTTTACTTAAATTACACACATCATCTAAGCGTACATTCAGTCATAAGTTACGTCTAGATCGTGTCATGCTACAATCACAGGTAATTTGACAATTATATTCTATATAAATAGAGAAGTTATTTTAAAAACACCCTAAACAGAATTTTTTTCGGTGGAATAGTCATAATACGATTGAAATTGGCACATTTGAAGACGCAATCAAAAATGAAAATGTAAGGACGAAAAAATATTTTGAAAATAACGTTTATCCTGAATGCAACCCAAAATGCACCAAAACTCGCAACTATCCGCAATGACGTTTAATATCGCTTAATAATATAGCGATATTATTGCTCATCGCGTAGGGGCGCGAGTTTTGGTGCATTTTGGGTTTGAATAAGGATATTTGAAGAACAATAAAGTTAAACTGTAACAAAGATGTCAAGTTTTTTATCACACATAAAATAATAAAAATCGACGATTTTACCAAAGGTAAATAAAGAATTTGAAAGGTTTAATGCCACGTATATTCTATCAGTTTTCCCCAATAAAATAAATTAAAAAAGGGGGCTTAATCGATCTATTTCTCGACCAACTCTCTTTTATAAACTTGAAGAAAGTTCCTGGCATAAGTTTTTGACATATCGACAAACGCAAAATCAATAAGAAAGGTCTATCGTAATATCCTAACCCACACAACTCGAACTGCGTTTCTCAACTATGGCTCGTCTCTGTATTCGGCGCTAACTTGGTCATTAGCGTCCACAGTCGACCGCAAACGCATCAAAATCTCTGCACCCAGCAAATGCTAAGGAAATGCGCTTCCACGTTTGACCAATAGATTAACCCCAATTTATGACGTTGACCAATACGAGCTTCGAAAATAAGTTCAAATTCGAACGCTAATCGGCAGGCGTAGAGCATCCCCAATCTCTAATATTTCTTAAGACTCTAGTTGGATTTTTATAGTTTGGTCTGAGTACATATACTATTAAAGCACTACAATGTACTAGACAAAACCTAGCCAAAGTCCAAATCTAGACTCCTAAAGATTATAGTGAGATATTGGTGCGTTTTGAGTTGAATGAGGAGCGATTTTTCTCAAATTGCAAAGTTGGAATAAATCTTTGTAAAACTTGATCGAATGCTTGGTTAGTCAGAGGCTAACGGTCCTGTTGATTTGACTTTACTGCTGATGAAGGTATTTCCCCTTCTCTTCATTTTAGCTTCTTTTTGACGTAAATTTTCATTTTACGTGGCTTCTTTTCCGCATTTTGCTTTAATAATTCAAAAATACTACTAAAATATTACCACGGTCAATGCTTAACAGACCATGTCGACCTAATCAAACTCTGAGAAACCAAGAAGCATTCGATCAGTGTACAAATATTTATACTAAATAGTTCATATTATCAAAACTTGCACATCCAAAAACTTTTTGAGAAAAATGAGGTCATTAGTGAAGTCATTAGTCCTATCAGACATAATTGGATAAAATTGTTACTGGAAACCCCTCGGGAATACTTATCATTTATTCTAAATGATGGCATGGCACCTAATGGCAGTGTAAGAACATGGATGTACTATATTATTGTTACTCAATCGGTGGTTAAGCTGTCCCAACAATCATTTAATCGCCCCCATTGAAGCCGAAATAACCGTGCAAAAGGATGTTCAGTTCAATTAATTTTATATATTTATTATATAATACTATATACATAATGTATAATTATGAATTAAATACATAGCCTATGTAACATAGGTCAAACCGATTTCTCTGTGTCTAGGCCATGGAAGTCAGTGAATATTGGAAAAAGTACCTTTACAAAATTATCCCACTTCATTCCCGCGGCTTCAATACAAAAAATCCACCTTCAAAAGCCCTGAAAAGACCACCAAAAAACCTGAAAGCCCGGTCGAATCTCATCAACTCGATATAGAAAGCTAAAAATTACAAAATTTCAGCTTTTGTAATAATTCTCCTTATTATCCAACAAAAAAAAAAACCATAAATGATTACGCCAGTTCAAACTCACATATTGCGAGTTTTGAAAACGAGAATCGCATAAAATAATACAAAAAGGGTTCTAATCCCAATAAATACTACTGGATTCTGCTCATGTATTCTATTTTTTGATCCATAATGATTTCCTGCTCATTTATTTTAACTTTTGATCATAAATGCCAGGAACCCTGATAATGACTAATAGGATTGCAGATAAACATTCTCATTATTGATCTTAAAAAAATCAATAATTCTGTTTAAAAGAGTTTTCAAAAAATGTTAGACAAAACTATACTAGATTAATTTTCACTGCAAGACCCCTGCGATATTTTAAAGGAAAATGAAGAAATGTAAGTATCATTTAAAAAAAAGGTGATTGAATTCATCTTCACTTTGAGTTTTCTATTTTAAAAATATTGCGCAAAAACCAACGTGGTTTTATTTCAGGGCTGGAATTGGCTAGAAATACAATGAAAATTATGAAGTTAATAATTTTAACGCGTTCTTTCAGAACCGCACACCAATCAAAATCGACAACGAATTAAGCATTTATAAACTAAAAAATAAACTTTTCAAAACTACACATACAATTTCTTCAAAAAAATGGGTTTGAAATAATTATCTCAAAGATTCTTGTATTAATATTTCCGTTTCATTAATAAATTGATCCCCCGGAACTGGGCGAATCTAACTTAATTAAAACTACATTTAAGTCAACTTTAATTCGACGTGATTTTCCATTTTAATAGGATATCTCTTCCTGGAAAAGGATTTTCCCTAAGTATTTTGGATAACTGGTTAACATCGATATCTTATCGTCGTCTATAATCCATCCCTTCTGACTCCACTTTTTAAGGGGTTACCATGTTTCTGACGAACATTATTAATTAAGGCCAAACCAATTTACTTTCAAAATGAATACCCAAAATAGCAAAACTGTGGGTTTCAATGCCTACTAAAAAATATTCAAACACGTAGGTGCTTCCCAAATTTGGAACGTTTTGATCTGTCGGAGTAGTAAATTGTGCAAAATCAAGACGGGAGCAAAAATGTGACACCCGTAGTAAGTATATTGTTTTATTCAGCTTTGTTTTTCGGCAAACACGTAGGCTGCTCCCAAATTTAACGTTTTGAATGGTCGATAGTAATTGTGCATAAATCAGAAGGGAAGCAAAAATGTCGTACACCCTGTAAAGATGTAATATTGTTTATCATACTTTTGTTTTTGGGTGCCTGACGCAATAAACCCAATAAGCGTCCCAGTTATGAGACTAGGGCTGTGCTGACATGGTTCTTCTCGTCCATCCCCCGAAAAACAAAATCACGATAAAAATTTACACACTGTAAATAAACTAATTTTTCGGAGGATGAAGCGGTAGTATGGAAAAACAGTTTTCGTAGAATCGAAAATGTTTTTTATCGCTGTCCTTTTAAATACCTTTCGTATCAAATGGTAACCCACCTTTTCTTTTTTTTCCGAAGCGAATTGGTTCTTCTCTTCTTACTTCCCATATAGACTTGCATCCTGTGCCCGATATATCTGCCTGTCTGGCAGATCAAAAGTCAACGGAGTGTTCTCATTCTGGACAAACCTCAAGATTAATCCTAAGCGTCCCCGTTAAACTCGTCATTAGTGAACACTTATCTCCCCGTTCCCCGACTCTCAATCCCTTTCCCGACTCAAGATCAAGGTTTTGAACCGACAGCCAAGGAACCTTGAATAGTTTTGATTGATCCAGCTTACTTTCCCATTTTTTTCGATTGGTCCGACCACGTCTTCGGTGCGGCGAAGCCTCGTCGGTTTTGGTCTCGAGCAGTCGCTTAGCGGAAGGCCCCGAGGGCAAAACGGTCAAATCGAGGGGTAATTATCCGTCGAGTGCAATGGTGGGAAGACTGTCCAGAACATCTTTTTGTATACAGTTTATCCTGTTGTGCAATTGCCTACAAACCTATGCAATAAATAATTTAATCACCGGGGGAATTAAGAAAAAAAACTGGAATGCTTTCAAGATTTATCCTGGGAAAATTCAATGATACTTGATTTTCGTGACGCTTTTGATTGTTAATAAAACACGAAAACCCGCCACGTTAATATTAAAAAATCGATTATATAAAATTAGGAATTTTCCGTTTTGACTTCCGATGTTTTTTATAAAAAATTCTATTTCCAAGAACGATGTTTCAATTTGGTTTGTAAAAACAAACAAAAACAGATCCAACCCACGCTTAAATCAAGGACTTTAGTAGTTACCCTTTATAAATTAACCACTAACATGAATTAATCTGTCACGCTTTTTTGATTGGCTAAAGGTAACAAAGATATTTGACATTCGTATAAAGTTTTAATAGAAATAAATTGTGGGGGAGTTTCCATTTCGTATTTCGACATCAGATTCATCTCGTGAATCACAAGATACCATTTCAAGCGTTTTAAAAATAACGTGATAAAAAAAATCCATAGTAGTTTTCTAGATTAAAATACAAGCGAAATTTGAAAGTTTGTCACGGTCAATTGAGAAGGTTTTTGATTGGGTTAAACCAAACAAATCTGTATTGAAAATATTTATACACGGTAGATTCCAAAAATTATTTTCTAACGATTTTATATCTCCAATTAGAACCCTCTACTATTTCGCCTCGGAAAATATAGGAATTGGACCGATAGAACTCAAAAAAAGTAAGGAAACCATTTCGAAAGTGCAATAAAATAGTGAATTATGTAAAAGTGACTTTGCTACTTCTCTGACAAACCATGATTTTAAAATCAAAACGTCTCCCCATCAGTTTTCCGCATCTGCCCGCTCAAAAAGCGCCAAATCAGCGCTAACAGGGTATAGTAGGTAACACTTTCGAAAAATATTTGGATGTGTTTCGAGCTATAGAAATTTTGGCTCTACAGGCCGCGAGAATAAAGCTGAAATCCCGTAGTACCGCGACGGGTTAACAAAGCGGGGGTTGAAAAGTGACCCAGGCCAGCATGCTGAGGGGTTTAAAAATTGAGCCAGGTGTGCGATGCCGAGATGCGATAAAAAAATAATATGTTTCTTCTTTGGTTGGGCCCTTTAAGAAATAGAAAAATATAAAAAAATAATACACGGCACTAGCGATGGGTAGTCACTTACCGAAAAGGAATAAGGAAGATTAGATATCAGTGTCATTTCAATTTATATGCATCGAAATTGTGTAACATTGTTTTGCACCACCACTGTATCGTTATTTATCTGTCTTTTTTTTTGGTTTGGTTATTTATAGGGAATTGGGACGAGTTTGTTGAATCCCCGACGGTTTCTTTACGGAATTTTCCCCCATTTCTCATCCTACTCGGCCTCCGGCAAAAATTAATTTTCGCAATTTTCTTTCTTCGTGGTCAGATCTCAATGTTTTACATTAATCCTCTAATTTTCGTTTTTTTTTGGCGGTCCCTAACCAAGTCCCACCCTTAAGTGTTCCGACGACAACAAAAAAAATGGTTATGGGTTCTATGTGGGTTCCCTGGATTTAACAGGGGTAGTACTGAGGGTAGTTTATCGTGTTTGGCTGCGTGCGCAATGCTAGTTGCCTAAGTTTTGGCCTGGACGAAGAGAGTGGCTTGTTCGCGGGGTCGGGTGCCCTCCCTCCACATACTTCACCACAGGCCTCACTATCAGCGCCGCTCGCAAAGGGAAGCTAGTTATTAGGTGTAGTGGCGTGGGTAGCGATTCTACTATCCTATCTCCAGAGCTGAAGCGCGCTTTTACCATTAGCAGCCCTTTTCGAACTACCAGTACCGTTTCTTTTTACCTAACGCCCATCTCACGGCACACACTACAGCATCACATTTGAGAACAAAACACTTCCATTCATACATGGCCAGAATTGCTACATGGGCGCACACAGTGTAGCGGACTTTTCAAGCATTTTTTGTTAGAGACAGTAGTGGCCTTTTCGCCACAGGCATTCGCATTTTTTTGTGTAGTGAAATGATCAATTTATTTAATGATACTTTTGCAGATTTAAAACATATTGTTGTTTGCAAAACCTAGGTTACATCTTAATTTTTGTAGGTGAGATAAAGCTTAGGTCACAAAGCTCAAAACATCATAACTTACTGATCATAAGCTGAATTGACTTCTTATGCATGAATTTTTTGTAAATTGTACATATAACACGGCGCCAATCATTTTTTTAGGATCCAAAAATTAAATTAGATGAAAGTGCGAACTTTTCCCTTATTAATTACAGAAATTGGAAATGATGAAGCTTGATTATAGATTTGTAAAATTAATCTCGATTTTGGACAACTTACAGCTCTGAATTTTTCGTTACAGCGATTTTTTGTACCGCAAAATTTAACTGTCTGATCGGTAATTTGGAACATGAACAGTCGCTGATTGGCTATTTTGCGGACAGAAATATGCCGTAAACGAAAACCCAAGGCTTATTTTATTAAATTTCAAAAATTTGCTAAATGAGTAGCGAGTCTGTTTAGATTTTTCGAAAAAGTTGGGCCTGGAAGTTTTATCTACGAATATTTCATCAAATCAATGTATTTAATGATGAGATCCTTTGTTTTTCTGACAATACACAACAAACAGCGCGTCTATAAAAAGGGTCAAAAGAATAATGTTGGGATGTTTTTCGGCTTTGGTGGGTTTTTCCACATACATTAGTAGAATATCACCTAACTTTTTTAGTATACTAAGTTCTATGATCTCAACCACAATAGTAATTAATTTCATTGAGTAAGGGCCAAGTGAAGCTGAATTATAAAATAAACCGTATGTCAACTCAAACACTTTTTTTGGATTTTTGGCCTAAGAGATTTTATCGATTGAAGCATATGTATTAGGTAATTTTATACCGCTTTTAATTGAATAAATATGTGACGAATGACAATTCCTATGTGAAACATCAAATATTTTATTATTTTATTCGGACGAGCATTAAAAATATTTAAAAAAAACTGTGCATAGTCTGTTAGCGGATTAAGAATTGGAAATGAATATGAAAATTTAATAAAGATTCTCGACGATAAAACTCTCTGATCAAAACTAGTCTACATTTCAAAGAAAGTCAATTTTCAAAAATTTTATTCAGACTATTGATTTTTTGGATTCATATTTCCTGAATACATTGGCAAGATTTTATGGTTATTAGGGCACACATCCGATTTCAAAATCGACCGAGGGGCCACACATCTTTTTTTAAAAAAAATTTGGGAAAAAATTGAATTTTATCAATGGATACGAAAAAATATAAAGTATATTTTGATCGATTTTACTGAAAAATTAAAAAAATATAAAATATCGGTAAAATTACCTTCCCTCAAATAAAATATACATAAATTAGTAACTAACTGGTCGAAATCACTAAGTTCGATGCCACCGATATAAAGCTACGGTAAAAAAGTGTGGTTAATTAATATTTATTATCGGGGTCAAAACATTGCCAAGTCCACACGAGCGAATATACGATTTCCTAAAAATCGAAAAAATGGATGTTTTTTGAATTTTAAAATATTTTTATTTGGCCAAAAATTGCAGAATGTCTATTTCTTAGGGCATGAAATTAACATGATGTAAATTACAATGATGTTATTTACATTGTAGAAATGCTAAAATTTCCGCCGAAATCTGACTAAGTTTCCCATGATATTCGCCTACGTCTGTTTTGACAAGCCATCAGCGCTTCAGGGATGCAAGATCGGCGCGCAATCAACTACTTAACACCAAATAATATTATCAAAAATAAATTATAGAGAAAAGGCTTCGTGTACTGTCGTGTAAACTATTTCTGAGCTCTACAAATTAAGTTTAGCCAATCTTTACCCAATCAATAATGTTCAACCTATGTCTATACAATTCATGAATGCTGATCTGGAACCATTTTACTTTCGAAATTCATCTGAATGACATGATTCTCATGTAAATTAAGAAATATTTTTTCAATTATGAAAAAACTAACTTAACTTACAATGCATGCAGACCTGAAAGCTCTATAGCGGCTCTATAATCGAAGATTAATAACTTACTGTCCGTAAAAACTTAAAGAAACGTGTATTTCATTGGTCAATACACATTGATTCTTGTGTATTGGACCAATCAAAAGGACTTTCTAGGGGACCAGTAGTATAATCTAGATATACAAAAATTTTTCAAGAATATCGAGGCATTATACTTCGTATGGGATAGTTACCAGCGTCATAACTGTGACGTCAGAAAAGAATAATGACGCAATCGGAATCACGCGATTGTCACCTTATTTACGAATCGTGTATTTGATTAGTCAAATATCTTTCTGACGTCACAGTTATGACGCTGAGTTAACTATCCATACCGAAGTATAGCCCTCGATATGGGTTCAAAAATTGAATAGGCAAAAATTTCTGGAAATGAAAATTTCGGAATACTTTTGTTTGGTCGATGAATTTTATCCTTAATACATGTAGAAATCCTATAATACCTCCGTGAAAACCATTAACAAATTTAAAAATTACAATTAAATAGGATGATATTAAGCATATAAAACGAAGCTCGGGAGAGTCGAGGTGGTAAAATATAATTACCAATCTGAGTACAGCCGTAAAGTCTACAGTAATTTTGAAAACCAACCGGAAATAGACTACAATTCCTTATACACCCTGCTCTCTATTAGAAACTGTCAAGGCGGCCATCTAGTTTGTCAAAAAGGATGAGAAAACTCATGGCCGACTTTAGTTTTCGGATGAAAGAAGGGCAGTCGTGTTTTTGCAAAGAACGACCCTATTCTTTGGTCTCGCATCATTTTCAGTCAATAACTTTTTGGTTTTAATTCGATTATCTATCAATATTTTTGGAATAACTTTATTTTTTTACATGCTTCAAAAATTACGAAATCCTGAAAAATCTCTATTCATGATGGAATTTCCATCATCACTAAAATCCCAAAAAAAAATTAATCTCAAAAAAAAATACGGTTGCCCTGTGATAATTGTAATAAGAACAAAAATTATATGATAACGAAAAAAACTCAGTCCCTAGTAAAAGGTCGATTATCCCAATAACAAATCGATTATCGTAAGTTACGATTCCGTAACAATTCAGAAATAAGAAAAATTGTTTAGATGTTAAACAAAATAATGTTTTCTCATTATCCTACTAGGTGGTCACCAAAATGTGGCCAAGTTTTGTCAAAAATGAAGTTCACAGATCGAGGTAATTTTGAAGCCCCGTGGGTGACTTTTTTGTGACGGAACTAGATGGGATCAAATCGACTTCCGTATTTTATTTTTTTGTACAGGAACTCGCCATCCTGTATACACTTTGAAGTTTGTGTTGGAAAAATTTGACCATCTGACAATACCTATCTAAAGAAAATGTTAGTGTCCAAAAGTGGTGAAATAACACTCAGTAAACTGACTGAAAATTCTTATCTGTAAATTTTGGTGCGAGAGATGAAACGCCTATAAGGACATGTACCCTTATCAGAACGAATTTTTTGCCAAGACTGAGGTTTTCGGATAAAGGTAAAGTCCAGTGTAGTTATCAAGATGCCCACATGATGAATACATTTTGCCCCATGTTCTTGTGACTTATCCCCTTGTTGTGTTTTCCTAGAAGATCTGGACAGTACAAAAGTGTTCCGTGTTTTTTATAATCACATTTTGACAGTAATTGAAAACTCGTGTTTCATATTTGATAGTTTGTCTTCGCAGATCCAGTCCCAGTTATGGCTAGGCTCAGACCGAGAAGTATCAAGGGCAACGTAAAACTATATGAATATCACGGCGGGGTATGAAACCCCAACACAACGCAACCAAAAAAAAATATGCACGCACCTTCAATACCCCGCCTGAATATAACCGATGACACCTGTAGGGTTGATCAGTGCGATAAGCTAGTGGCCAAAAAGGAGGTAATCCATTTTTCATCGCTAATTTTTTGGTCCACTTTTTTTTCCCCTATCTGTTTCACCTATGAAAATTGCGTAGGCGTTAAAAACCTCTCTTATAAAACGAATGTTGATATACAAACATTGTCAGAAATACACTTTTATAATTCTATTGTTTGTCAATGCCAAAAATTAAAATTTCAAAACATTTACGAAATATTTCTACGAAATTCATAGAAAATATAAAATATTCCGCCTACACATTTTCCATAGTTAAAGATAGGCCTTTTTTAAAAACTCGACCAAAGAAATTATCGATGAAATGGTATACGTATACCTAGCATGGCCACCAATTCGATAATAGGATTTCAACATTTTTATCATCAATTTGTTTTCTTTTACCCATAAATTTAAAAAAAAATATAATTTTCGTTCTAAGACTGTGTTTTTGCAGTAAAAAATCCTAAATTATAAGAAAGTTTGAATAAAAATGTTGGCAATTTTACCAACAAATGAGTTATTAAAAATTGGAAAATAAATATTTGGCTTGGCGCGCTCCAACGTAATTTTTCTAACCGTCTATTGAATGGCCTTGTTTTTTTTTGATATTATCTAAATCGCCCTTTTGTCAAAAACAATTATACTAGGCCATAAATAGGGTCAGTACCGGGCGTAAAATCTACTTTTAAACTAATTAGTTTATTGACCTAATTTTCTCGATGAAAAATCAGCCTTACAGGGCTTGGATTACTATGCAGATTCAGCCATCTTGTAGAATTACCCTTAGTTTGTGGAAAATATTTTTTTTGTATGAATAACCACTCCTTCGCCATAAGCGACCACAAAGTACTCAAGCCAAAATGGTGAAACCTAGCTCCTCCCAGGTTTATGTCGAATTAGCTAAAATTTGGGACATAATACTTTAAAAGTTTGTAGGCCGAACTTTATCTCGGCCGCATTTTTTGAAATTCGCTGTCATTTTCTCTGTACCCGCCTCGCTTTGCAACTTTTAAAGAGTGCCTTTTTCTTCAAAAAAAAAATCCTGATATTGTTCGCACTAATGAAATGGGGTTAGCCAAATTGCAAAACACGCATTTATTTTGGAAATTCTCTAAATAACAAGAAAGTTTGAAAAATCAGGCTTTAGGTACGGCTGTGCTAGGCTCAGCAAATTTAAAAGTTTATACTGAAAAAAAAATAAAATTGTTATATCCAGGAGCTAGATAAAATTACCCCAAAAAATGGAAAAAAATTGACTTTTTGGACCGGTATACCGCTCGGTCGGTCATACAAAAAGACTTTTGACAAGCCATTTTTTGAAAAATTTTCAAAACAAATATCTCCTATAATCCGCAAGTTTGAACTTATAAGAATTGCGGTTAGCTCAGGAACTAACGTTTGACAAATCAGTAAAACCCGTCGGTTCACCCCCTAAGAGTCTTTCAAAAGCCCCAAAATTGTTCTTTAATCCTCAAATTGTGAACTACTAGTTGGCTCCAAAAAAAAATTCATGGTCGGAAATCTATTTATTTTAGAGTTGAACCCTTTTGAATCAAGGGCTGAGGGATTTCGTTTTGCAGATAAATTCTCTCGGTACCCTGACCCTAGCCATAATTAATTCCAAAAAAAAAATTTACTTGAATTCTGCGCTGATCATTTTCTCCAATCGTTCAAAACGTAATTAATAAAAGATAGTTTTGGCCCCGGGTAATAACTTATAACCGTATAACCCTAGTATTGGGCCGCAATCTCAGCATCCTGCAAAATTGTACTAAGATATAGCACGGATAGTGGCCAAGTTAGGAATTCACGGTTAGGTTACATTGGCTGTATGTTGCATATTTGAATTTAATTCTCTGAAATTAATTCAAAAATTTTATGTTTAATTTTATACTCCCTAATTTTCACCTAAATTAATTTATTTCAATCTTTAACCAGTTTATTGAGACCGGTGTTGTTAAATTGCCAAAATTGCCAAGCAGTACAAAGAAGTCGAGAACGGGCGAGAAGGTCCAGAAAAAGTAGATATCGAGATGGAACTAGAAAAAGTAATAAAAAAGCTAACAGAGGAAAATCGAGAGAGGCTGAAGACGAAAGATTAAAAAAATATGCAGATGGGAGAACAGACGAAAGACAAAGACGAGAAAAAAGGTAAACAAATTTTAGACGTCAGAAAACAGAATTAAGTAGTTTTTTTAGAACCCAGCCCAAATTAGCAAATAGTTTCACCAAAACCAAGAAAATCTTTTAACGAACCTTTCATGCATCATGCTGACGCACACGATTTGCAACCAGAAATTACCGGTTCAAGCGCCAATTGCCGTGCATCTGTTGACCAGAAAAATAATTTATTCCCAAAATGCAAATTTTGTAGGTAGCATTTTGGTAGAAACTGTTTGTGAAATATTTCTGGTTTGGAGACTTGAGGAAGTTTTATAATTTAGATCGGACCTTCTTGTAACGTTGCCTTAATGCCCGTGGCTCCGTATCACTTTTTTTTTGCACCCATGCAAGCTATTTTAACATCAATCCTCGCCTACGCTGTAATGAACCTTTTTCGACGGCAAACAACATTGAGGGGACGTTAATATAGAGATTTAGAACAAAACGGTGATGGCGACCTAAAATGTTTAATTTTTAAGTAATGTTTCTGTTCCGCAAAATATGGGCAGTTGAACCAAACAAGTGGTATTTTTATCCCCATTACAGTAATGGGCCATACTCCGCCAGAGAGTAACGTTTCATCATTTTAAAAAATATATGGTTGTTGTTTTAATCAAAATTTATGGGTTTCAGAAATTTCAAAGTATCCGTTTTCGGAAACAAAAAAAAAGGTTTCGATAGAACAGCTTCTCTCGCCACTCAATCAGCTAAATTCAATCATATAGGTTAAATTGTTTAACTAAAAAATCCATGAGGAGTTAGGCTTTTGCGTGAGACCTCTGCAAATCAGCTCAAAATCGTTTTTGCTATTCTGGGGCGAATTTATTTCGAATTTTTGATAACAATAGTAAACAGACCTGCGTACGTATTTAGGGTTTAATAAAAATCTAAATTTAAAAATTGCAATTGACAAGGTAATTTTCTTACCTCAAAACTCACGGATTAGTAGGCTTATTAGACAAATATCACTCAATTTAAGCTGACCGTCATGATATTTAACTATGGTAACTTTTTTTTAGGTAGGGCCACCAGTTTTACATCTTGCCATTTGGAGAACGGAACAGATATTCACAAACAGTATTTTTCATCCAACAGCGGAGTACTTTTCAGAACAGTTCATCGAAAATTCGAAAACTCTAACAATAACTGAAGCCAGTTAGGAAAAATGACTGTTCTGAATCTAGTTTAAATTTCTAAGAAAGTGTAAAAATTCAACATTTTTCCAGAGTGATCAACATTTTTTGTACCTAGGGTGTTTTTTTCTGATAGTATTTTTGGTCCATTTAATAACTTTTTTATTTTACGTTTTCGATTTCCGGTTTTTTATCGGACATTTGCCATAAATTATCGGTTTTTCGCCAGAAAAAAAACCATCAAAAATTATACCGGTAAATATCGAAAATCGAAAAAAACCGGCTTGCAGTGACACGACCAAAAAATTAATAATATCGGCCCAAAATTTCAGAAATATCGATGTACCAGGACCGAACTATTTTTTTTTGATGAAGCAGCCAAAATAATGCAATTGAAAAATCGAAAAAAAAGCCACGGCATTAAATAAATACAAATTTTTTGATTTCCCAAAGGGTGTCCGGTTAAATACCCAAATTGACCGGTAAAAGATTAAAACGTCGTTAATGAGAAATCGCACATTCTTCGAAAGCCAATTTTATCACAATTATCTGGATTCAATCGACCCCTACCTGGAAATATCACCTCCGACAGACGTTAAACTAGCAAATAATTACAGGATTTTTTTAACACCTTAGGCGAATTTCGTTTTGCATCTGACGGTTTTACTAAAAAACATTTTTCATGAAAAATAGTTTTTTCAGCTTTTTTTGTGGTCCACTAGGCTCAACAATTGTGGTTCACTCGCTTAAAATTTGTTTTTAGAAATACAATGCTTATGACTAAGATAATGATTTAGAGTTTCTCTTCAGAAATTTTATAATCTTCTGCCTAATATATTTGATGCATTTTTTTCAAGAAAATTCCATTAAAATACATCATATTTCAATATAAGCTAGATATACTCTTTAAGGGGGTGGTCGTTCGCATTTTTAAAAGGCTTTTTAATAGCCAATTGTCGCAAAAAGTACAAATTCGTCGGACCAACTTTCCCTCTTTTGATATCTTTAAACAAAAATTGTGCACCAAAACAACATCGAAAGTGACGGATGGCTCGTCCCAATCAGAAGACGTCTTAAAAAAACTGTATTTGGCCTAAGTTTAATCATAGGGTAAATGTTTTGGTGATTCTGAAGCCAAATCAAATAATTTTTCCAAAAACTCTTCATATTGGTCGCTCACGTGTCTGTCCGGCTGATTTAAATCCCTGAATCATTGTTGAACCTTGAAATACTCAGGGAGGAAGATACCTTTGAAAAAATAATTCCGTCAATTTTGTAAGCACGTTTCTGATTGGCACGAGCCATCCGTTCACTTACGATTGTTTTTAGGATGCAAGATTTTTGTTTCAATATATCAAAAAGAGTAAAGTTGGTCCGACATTATACTTGCGACCAATTGGCTATTGAAAACCCTTAAAAATGCGACGACCACCCCCTTAAGAGGGTCGGTCGAGTCAATTGGACCTTTTTTAAACTGCGCCTCAAGAATAAACGGCAGAACAGTACGTACTTCATTATAATTGTAATGCAAGACAAGGTTTGATGAATTTTTTGAGATTTTTCACGGGTGACCATTTTATTCACGTGTGAATCGACGTTTCGGCCCGGAATTTAGATTTTTTCCTAGGCGCAATCGCAAAAAAATAATCATTTTTTTTTTAATTTTTTTTACGCATTCATGATCCATCTTTTGCCGATTTAGGCGCCACCTAGGAAAAAAATCAAAAAATCTGGGCCCGAAAAGTCGATTCCCCCGTGGAATAAAATGATCATTCGTGGCCAAAAATTGGGTCATGGGACGAAAGCTGACAAAAAATTTTAAATTAATTTTTGGCACTTTTCTAGAGGTTTGGACAGGCCTATTCCAAAAGACGTGAAAAATATTTTTTTTCATCTCAAAGATTCATCAAAACCTTGTCTTTGCTATACAAAGTATAAGAGTTTTTGTTACTACTGTCTCCATTTATTCTGAGGCGCAGTTTCACCAAGGTCAGATTGCCTCGACCACCCCTTAAGGGGGTCGGTGTATTCGTTTTGTTTGGGGGGTGGGGGGAACAAAAGGCGGCCCCCGGGGGGGGAAAAAATTTTTTAAAGACGCCACGGGGGGGGGGATCTGGGCTCTCGATGAAAAATTTTTAACTGGTTTATATAACTTCTTCTCAATATTATCTTGACATCAAAAGTATATGTTTCAAATAATCCAAGCAACTTGTGTAACTACAGAATTTTCGAATATTGCTTTATTAGAAATTTTGAGTTTCGAATTAACTTTTCGAATTCGACAAGTTTATGAGAAATCTTTTTGAAAAAAGTTACGACCGAACATTATAAAAAATGCCTTATTTTTTATTCAAATTTTTTTTTCAATTTTCTTCATTATTTGTTTCAAATCAACGAAAACACTCTTCAAAATGGCCACTTCAACTTTTCGCGTTGGTGACCACATATTTTTTATACGCCATTTGAAAAATCAAATGAAATTTTTTGGGATTTTTGGTCGAAACTATTCGGAAATTTTCCTCATTTCTTGTTCAAAATTTTTCAAACTATTTTTTTTGAAATGACCGGCTAAAAATATTGCGAATGCCACCTTTTATTTTTTTCAAATTTGTCCTCGTTTTGTTTATACTCTGAATCATAATTTTGGAAACTAAACTACGGTTTGGCAGAAATCCATCGAAGCCCTCTTTTACCCGGAATTAAAAAAATAATGATTTCACCGAAACTTGCCAAATTGGTAAGCCGACCCATCCACCGTTTAAAATTTATCTCATTCACCTCATGAAAAAAATATTTTTTTCGATGTGCCAAAATTTTGATTTTTTATGGCTTCTTTCAAAATTTTCGATTTTGACGTAGAAATCGTATATTAACAAATTAAATAAATTTTAAACGGTGGATGGGTCGGTTTTAACGGTTCCTAATTAATAAAAAATAAAATTTTTACCTTAATTTAGACACCTCGATAGCAAACGCGCGTTTTTGAGTTTTTTTTTAAAGACGATTTATAAAGTAAAAATAATC
>SCLH01000484.1:271269-283927 GCA_004367855.1 Oikopleura vanhoeffeni
AATCTTAACAAACACATATTTTTCCAACTTAAAGGGGGTGGTCGTCGCAAAATTGAGGCTCGAGAACAAAATTTTCCTCCCAAACATTAATATCGGTTATGACTGAAAGTTGACGCAATGGAATCCTCATGGTGGCAATGTATTTTTTTCAAAAAATTAGAATTTTCAAAATTTGAATATTTTTTAGCTTTAACCCGGCATAAAAACCGGTCATGCTACCATGATATGAACATTTTTATTTGGTAAATATGAGCTGCCTAAAACAATGCATGACATTAAAATTATCAAAAATGTCCTTAATGCGAATTCCTAAGAAATTTCAATTATTTTTAAGCAAAAAGAAACCTTAATTATCGAATTTGAACGCTGATTGGTCAAATTTGATAGCTGTAAGCGATTTTTTTGAATCAGCGAACTTCAGCTTCATTCTGGTGGTACTGTTTGTCCAAATCAGACGCCCCCTTATTTTTCGAAACATTTTAAAATTTCGGTTCACTTATAAACAAATCCGAAGCGCAAAAATATTGACGAACACTATACTTATCTACCTGAGTCGCAAAAAACGGTCTTATTCTGAACATTTTTTATTGTTTTTTGAGACATAATAATTATTTTATTTCTATTTAAAAAGTTTATTTTTGACGTTTCGGCTAAAACAGCATTTTCAGTGTGGGCAGAGAACAAGTTTGGTTTGGACTTTTTCAGCTTTAGCGAAACTTTTAGATGCGAAATATAAGAGGTTAATACAAGGCAATTTCTTGAACTGCGGAACAAACACAAAATATTTTTAACGGCGAAACTTTTTGATGCGAATATAAGGGGGTGAATCGAGCCTCAGACTTCACCGTAGTTATACTTAGATTATAGCTTTATAGATTATGTAGACGACATAATCTGTGTAATCAAAAAAAAAATAAAACAGATCAAATCTTTCGAAAAAATAAATACATTTCACTCAGGTCTGAAATTTACTATGAACAAAATGGTAAGATTCAAAAATCCGTAATTTCTGGATACAACAGCTTATTACAGAAGAAGCGTGCAAGTGGAGCCTAGAAATGTTTCAAAAGCCTGATCTTCAATATTGTTTATTAAAGGGTTCAGAACAGGTGTGTCACAAAAAACCCAAAAAATATCACTCTCAATGGCGAACTTTATCGCTGTCAATTATACCACAACTACCCCTCAACACTAGACTCTACGCCCCTTAATTAGTACCAAAAAAATTTGGCTTAAAAAAGCAATACCCGGAAAAGCTATAAATCAAAAAAATTAGGGAACTTAAAATCAAAATATTTTCCCACCATCAAAGAAATCAAAAGCTCGAAGAGAGGAACGCTTAAAAATCCAGATTGGTACACCATAATTCTCAATCCCCTATCCAGCTTTCGATGTTCCGTCCTAAGTACAAAAATTAAAAAATTTTACAACAATTTCACCAAATTTTCGTTTAAATATACATTTTCGACAATTAAACTATCTAGTGTAATTTACCAAGATTAAAAACCTGAAAAATCATATTATTTCAACAGCAACTTGACATACGATATAATTGCCCTGATCCCTGTAACGAAAGTTATACGGGTGAAACTCAAAGATTACTTCATGAACTGAATTTTAGAACATGGGAGAAAAGGACCAATTTAATGAAACATGTCGAGTACTGCGAACACTAATGATCAAAAATGCCGTGAAAATTCGGTTGTAATCAGATTACTTACCAGGCCCATGCCGTCGAAAGTATTTCGATCGCATTTCAAAATAGTTGAAAAAACTTATATTACAAAGCTTTTCGAGAAACTTTTGAAGGCGTCATTATTTCCTTAAAAAACCTTCACTTAATACACAAGTACACATAAATGTTTAACTTTTATCTGTACACATGAAATTTCCAAATACTGCTGTAACGTGATCGAGCTATAACTACGGTGAAATCTGAGGCTCGATCACCCCCTTATATTTTCGCATCAAAAGTTTCGCGTAAGAATATTTTGTGTTTTGTTCGCATTTCAAGAAAATTGCTTGATTAACCTCTTATATTTCGCATCTAAAAGTTTTCGCTAAAGCTGAAGTCAAAAACCAAAACTTGTTCTCTGCACACTGAAAATGGCTGTTCAGCCGAAACGTCAAAAATAAACAATTTTTATAGAAATAAATTATCTGAACATCGTCTAG
Organism: Oikopleura vanhoeffeni; assembly: GCA_004367855.1. NCBI lineage: Eukaryota > Metazoa > Chordata > Appendicularia > Copelata > Oikopleuridae > Oikopleura > Oikopleura vanhoeffeni. The sequence goes on from SCLH01000484.1 coordinate 273,445, forward strand.
GAGAAGTATCACTTTGAAGACGAAAAATTGTAAAATCGGCGTTCAACAAAGTGATTCTAGAAAATACAAGAGCGAAATTCAAAACAAATGGGCCAAACATATTAAGTAACCTCACTCTTCCGTACTCTGTGTAAATTCAGACGCTTGGTATGTTGGGCCCTAATAGAAGTATAACTTTGAAAAAAACGCTTGGGTGTTCTAGAAGGACTCAGCAACCTGGTGGTGTGATGTAACAATTTTGAGTTGAGATGCGTAATCGTTCAGAAGAAGGATAGATCTACGAACAAGTATCCTCAGATTTTTCACAACTTAATAATGATAACAAAAACCGACACCTACCCCTTAATCCTGAAAAAGTAATTTGAAAAAAATGCGAAAATTTCGAATTTTTTTTTGAGAATTTGATCGGAATACATTGTCATACATCCGAAGCAATTTGTTGCACTCTGATTGCCTCTAGTCTTCATAAAAATCAGACATCACACCCCAAGATACGAACCCAAAGAAAAATTTTGGTTGCCATCACCGTCGTTCTAAATCTCTAAAAAAATAGTCCGATCTAAATTAAAAAACTACCTGATGCTAATTTGTGCGGGTTTCTTTAAAAAAGCTCCGTTATCGAAAAATTTTCAATTAAATATCATACATGTTTATGGAAACCAAAGGTCCGTTTTTTCTCCATCAAAACGTTTGTAGATATATCGAAAATAATCCCTACTGCGCCTTTTACACCAGTAGGCGTAACTATGAAGCCAGTGTCCAATCAGAATACTCGATTGTCGACTTAATTCAGAATCCCGCTATTTCATTGGTCACTTACGCCTACTGGTGTATAAGGCGCAGTAGGGATCATTTTCGATATGCAAACGGACCAAACTTCTTTAGATCTAAAAAAAAGTTTAAAATTGAAAAATATGAAGAATTTCGGGATTCAATGATGCTATTCTTCAAAACAATACAGATGAAAATTATATCTAGCCTAGTGTCATTTATGTCAAATCGCTTTTAGTTGCCATTTTAAATTCAGGCAGTACATCATAATAATGTCCTATAGAGAAGTAAAATGTTGGGATAAATTGGATCTCCTAACGTTCAGGTGACTTAGGTCCTAAAGGAAAATTTAAATATATGTCAACTAGAGTCGTAAATAGGGTCATTGTCATGAGTCTTGGCTATAAACTTATAGCCTATAAGTAGGCCTCCCGAGCAAAAATGAGCAACCGTTAAAAAGTCCTACTGAATTTGAAAACTTCAGGTCTAGGACAGTTTTTGACGGTGAAAATTTTGGTAAAAAATTTTTTGGCTCCGACCACTCGGTGGTGCTGTTTTGAGGTGCTCAAAATCGTGTTTTTTCGTTTTTTCAAAAAAGCTAAATGTATATCTTTTTTTTCAAAGCCTACTATTTTTGGGTAGAACGTAAAATTCTGCTCCGGATTAAAATTTAAAATTCACTGGACGACATTGATCACGTGGTGTAGCACCGGAAATGTAGGTGCCCAAAAGCTCGAATTATTGAAATCAATGATTTCTGGTCTCAAAAGATGCGCAAGCATCGACTTTGTGGAAACGGTATTAGCAACTATGGGCTTAAGATGATCACAGGTGGTGCTAGACGCGATTCCATGATTTGGTGTGTAAACAGCAGCACGGTATTTAGCATTCTACAGGAAAGCCATTATAAGAAATAAATGAAAGTGACCATTTGATAGGAAATTTTTTGAAGATTCAATTATATTAATTTTTCAGAATTTTATGAAATTTTACCGATCGCTGATTGGTTGAAAATTAAAAATGCTCAAAAGTCACTTTTGACCCGGAAATGAAACCGCATGATTAAATTAGACAAAAAAACATATTTTAATTTTTTTACAAAATGTAAAAGGGTTTAAGGGTATGTCAAAATGAAGAAAATTGTCAATTTTAGCATAAACAAAACTTTTTAATATTAATTTTGGGGATCATGTAAATATGAGAATAAATGAAAGCCACCATAAGATAGAAATTTTCTGGAGATTTATTTTTTCAGAAAATTTTCAAAATTTTGCCGATCGCTGATTGGTTGAAAAATAAAAATGCTCAAAAGTCACTTTTGACCCCGGAAATTAAACCGCATGATTAAATAAGACAAGAAATATTACTTTAAATTTTTTTTACAAATCGGAAAAATGGTGTTAAGGGGAATCAAATGACGAAAATTGTCAATTTAGCATAAACCAAAACTTTTCATTAGAATTTGAGGAACATGTCATATATGAGAAATAAATGATTAGATAGGAAATTTTTCTGGGGATTTATTTTTATCTATTTTCTAGAAAAATTTTCAAAATTTTGCCGATCGCTGATTGGTTGAAAAATATAAAAATACTCAAAAGTCACATTTGACCCCAGAAATGAAACCGCATGTATGATAAAGCAATTTTATTGCTCGAGCAAAGCCTTTTACATAGCTAATTATTTTGTGAAAATTAAGGGCCCTATGTTTGGTAAGTGGATGACGCAAAATTGGCAAAAAACTACCGAAAAACGTTTTTCAACACAAAAAAAGAACAAGGACTTGATGACTATTTTGATGTGACCGATTTAATCCCTGACTATGAATGCCCAGAGAGAATAATTATACAAGTTTTTATATTGGACAAATGAATGTCCAGAGAAATATATAACAAGTTTTATATTGGAAAATGCATGCCCAGAATGTCCTCCAAATGTCAACAACATTTATTCCGACCAGGGGTCGGCAGATTTTTTGAAATCGTTTCTCTGCTCTGCTCTAGCACCATTTTTTTTTTCGGTTCGCTCCTGCTGCTGCTTAGCACCATTTTTTTTGGTTCGCTCTGCTCTAGCACCATTTTTTTTGAATGGTTTGCTCTGCTCTGCTCTAACCGGAATTGAATTTTGACTGCTCTGCTTTGCTCTGTCTTCTAAAGCCAAAAAAAATTCTGTTTGCTCTGCTCTGCTCTAAAAATTAATTTTTTTTTATGCACTGGTCTGCTCTAATTTTTTTTAAGGTTTGAAAGACACAATTAATTGAGGGGGGGGGTTTGCCAGTACAAATTGGAGGGATATCTATATCTGAGGGATTATTATTTATGAGGATATTATATCAAAGGGAGATATTATATCTGAAATTTAATTTGATATTGAAAATGAGACCAAATCAATCGGCCGAAGCCGATAAAGGGAAATATTATATTTGAAATATAATTTGTTGAAAATGAGCCCAAATTTCGGCCAAGAAGGCCGATAAACAAGGAGATTTATATTTGAAATTTAATGGTTTGTTGAAATGAGCCAAAATCGGCCGAAGGCGATAAAGAAGAAAATTATATTTAAGTTAATTTGTTGAAGAATGAGCCCAAAATCGGCCGCAAGGCCGATAAAGGAGGAATTAATATTTTTAATTTAATTTTTGTTGAAAATGAGCAAAAATCGGCCGAAGGCGTATAAAGGAGAAATTACTATATAACAAAAACCGACACCTACCCCCTTAATCCTGAAAAAAGTAATTTGAAAAAAATGCGAAAATTTCGAATTTTTTTTTGAGGATTTGATCGGAAATACATTTTGTATACATCCCGAAGCAATTTGTTGCACTCTGATTGCCTCTAAGTCTTCATAAAAATCAGACATGCACACCCCAAGATACGAAACCCCAAAGAAAAAATTTTGGTTGCCATCACCGTTCGTTCTAAATCTCTAAAAAAATAGTCCGATCTAAATTAAAAACTACCTGATGCTAATTTGTGCGGGTTTCTTTAAAAAAGCTCCGTTATCGAAAATTTTCAATTAAATATCATACATGTTTATGGAAACCAAAGGTCCGTTTTTTCTCCATGCAAAACGTTTGTAGATATATCGAAAATAATCCCTACTGCGCCTTTTACACCAGTAGGCGTAACTATGAGCCAGTGTCCAATCAGAATACTCGATTGTCGACTTAATTCAAGAATCCCGCTATTTCATTGGTCACTTACGCCTACTGGTGTATAAGGCGCAGTAGGGATCATTTTCGATATGCAAAACGGACCAAACTTCTTTAGATCTAAGAAAAAAAGTTTAAAATTGAAAAATATGAAGAATTTCGGGATTCAATGATGCTATTCTTCAAAACAATACAGATGAATAATTATATTCTAGCCTAGTGTCATTTATGTAAAATCGCTTTTAGTTGCCATTTTAAATTCAGGCAGTACATGATAATAATGTCCTATAGAGAAGTAAAATGTTGGGATAAATTGGATCTCCTAACGTTCAGGTGACTTAGGTCCTAAAGGAAAATTTAAATATATGTCAACTAGAAGTCGTAAATAGGGTCATTGTCAATGAGTTCTTGGGCTATAACTTATAGCCTATAAGGGCGAATTCCTGGGATTTGAAAAAGTTGAAATATTAATCGTATCCTGATGATTTTTGGCGGCATATAAAGTTGACGTCGAGAAGAAAAAATTAATCTGACACCTGGTGGCATTTGCATCAAATAAACATTTAAACTTTTTTTGAAATAATTTCTTAGCAGATATTGTAATTATAACTATGGTTATGTAAATGTAATCCGTATTGACAAACAATTTATTGAATAAAAATTTGATCATTTTTTATCAAATTTTAAGATAAATTCATAATATTTTGCAAGCTAATATGAAAGCTAAAACAAGTTATTTTTGAAGGCTTGCTAGCTAAAAAGCAAGTGCTTTTTCAACAGTTGTTGAATTTGAAATAAATTAACACGACATTTGCGACTATGTGGTTAATTTAATCTTTGATAAACATATTAATGAAAAATACCAAAATCGGATTTCATCTCTTGAATAAAAAATACATTTATGACGTTACTCCCAAAAAAATTCTTTGAAATAAAGTTCGAGAATAAAAACGTTTTGAAAGACATGATATCCATCATGATGCCCGAGTAACCTAAATCTCTCATTGGCCTTTTAAAAGAATAGGGAATAAGAGATTTAAGTTACTCGGGCATCATGATCGATATGAGAAATTTTTAATTAAAAAAAATATGGTTATTTATCAAAAACAGAATATAGCAAACCGGCCGGTGGTAGCGGCCGGGATCCCGCGATATACTTATTCTATATGTCCCAGAGCAATCTCTAAAACATGGTGTGACTGTCAATAACCTCACATGATCTCATTAATTTGTTATACAAATTAATTGGAAAACTAGTCATAAAAGGCGTCAGCTTCGAATGAAGAAATCATTAAATCGGATTTTTGCTGATTTTGCGTTTTAAGTACTCTCAGAGATGCTCACCTAACTTAGACCATATAAACGGCGCAATTCTTCCTGTAGGCGTAACTAGTTTATTTTTTTGGCGGGATCGGGTCGTGATTTACTGTATTTACTATAGTCTAGTAAAAATTAATGATCTAATATAGATCACGTGCTGTCTTCTAAGTGTCGTAAAGATTCGTCTACTAGTATATAAAATTATTTCTTGAGGTGGAAATAAGGAATATATCTTTCGATTAAATATTATTATCGATGTTTATCCGAACCATCTCGTTGCACCCTCACAAATTTGACTATTCTTGTGATAAAAATAAAATTATTAGAAAAAATATATTAATTTAATTTTGCCCAGATTGTACTGAAATTTTATGAAATACCTTAAGGGGGTGCCATAACTCCTGCAGATTGTAAATTTTTTCAGAGCGATATATGAAAGAAAAAAAAGTAAAAATTTATTTTTTTCTTTAATTAAAGGGTTCATTCTTGCGAACGTTTATATTTTTAATTTCTTAACATAACTAATTATCTGGGAAAATTTAAAAAACATATTTCACTGTACATCCATTTCCAACTAAACCCGACTACAGAATTTATTTCGAATACGATATTGATAAACTTCAGACATTTTCGGGTGTTATGCGCTAAAAGGTCTTGTTTTAATTCTGCACATTAAAAAATTTCGTCGATATCAGATTTTGTTCCATGAAAAATGGTCAAAAACGCCAAAAAGTAGAGAAAAACAACTTTTTTGGATAAAATTGACCTTCAATTGCGCGTTTTAGATATTAAACAAAGTTCTGGACTTCACAAAAAATGACGCTATAACACCCGCCCATTTTATTAGGAATTTTCACCACGCATCAACATTTTCAAATAATTTAGTGGTCGGTGCCACTTATCGAGTGTACCAGCCGGAGTGTTAAAAAATTCATCCTAGTTATTGAAATGATAAATCGCGGCGCACCAACTCATTAGTTGAATACGAAGATTTAATGGTACAAAAAAATTAAATAAATGATTCCACCTCATTTGTTATAAGGAATTCGAAAAACCACAAATTAAAAATTTTGGACATGATTGGCGAAAATTTTCATAATATTTCCAAAAATTTGACAAAACATGAAAAATTAAAGATTTGGTTATGATTTGCCAACGGCTGTCAGAAATATGTAGCGGGTTTTGAAAGTTAAGTGGCTATCTTTTTACGGTTTTTACCGTCAGATTTACATAAACAAAACAAATAAATCTTTGGACCAAAAATTGCGGGAAAATTTTCATAATAGTTTTGAATTTTTTTGAAAATTTTGGACGATTTCAAAAATGAAAAAACTCAGAACTCAAATTCTTTCTAAAATTGAATAATAAAAAAAATATATAAATTAATTTGACAAAGACAGCTGAAACTAGGTTAAGCGTTCGATCATAATAATCCATGAAAAAAATATTACTGACCTATTATTCTAAGTCTAAAAAGCTGCTCGGCTCGGTTATGGCACCCCTTAACCCACATACGGAAGTTGGAAGAACAGTCGGACGGTTACTCCAGCGGTGGCGCAAATTGGCCACCTTGACTTTAAAAAATCATATTCTTGTCCAGTTACGTTAGCGAGAATTATAAACTATTTTTCAATAGCTTCCTGACAATTTGATTGAAAAAAATTAAAATTGTATTTTTTCCGGGTTTTTACGATATTTTTCTTTGAGACAATATCTGTAATAGAAAAGATTTGACTTAAACCTTCAATTGAAGAAAACGTAAGGATAATCAGTTTGTCATATAAATATAAAAAATAACGCGCCCGATAATTTGCCATTCGTAACAGACCCTTTCAGCGATATTTTTTGGCTTTGATACAACAACGTCATACGTACTTTATCAAGTTTTTTATGCGAAAAAAATAACAAGAAATTTAGTTCGCGCGCGCATCGTTTGTGTCCGATTTTACCAGGTGTTCAAAAGTAACAGTAATCAATTTTCCATATATTGGATTGACGGGGTCACAAGACTATGATGGTTGTTTGCACAAAAAAAACTTATAATGCATATATATTTTTGCACGAATTACCTTTTTCGAGAGAAATCGAAAAATATTGGATGGTGTGTAAATTCAAAAAGAAAGAAAAAATTTTTGATTTTATGACTATTTTATTTTCATTTTTTGACACATAAATAAATCCTAAAAATGCACGGTGGCAAAGTTCATAAAATCCATTTTTTTCATTTTTTCAAGTTCAAAATCTCATTTGAATTTTTTTCAGGGCCCCGATTCCGGGTCGACAACATTGCTTTATTCTATGAACTACAAAGATAGAGAAAAGATAAATAAGCCAATAGAGAATTTCAAAAACACCAAGTCAATTTTCAAATAAAATGTTTGTCGGGAAAAAGTTAACTTATAAATTAGAGATCCGCAAGTCACTTTTGGCCAGTATGGGCCAGCGCTGAGTTATGTGGGTTAAGGGAGTGGTGTCGCTGATTGAGCCTTTCCAAGGTCTTTCCGCCAAACTTAGCAAAGGTGATATTCCCAAAAACATTTCTACTACAAACCAACCTTCGCGGTATTTGACTTTAGGGGTTCTATAGGCAGCCCTATCTTTTGTACTGAAAATGTTATTTTGACTGGATTTATAATTTTATGAGTCCACGTAGATTGTGTAATTGGTATAAGGAATAAATTTGAAAAATTGCAACAATTCTGGAATTTTTTTCATAAAATTTGAAACAAGCTTATTTTTAGTAATAGGTTCTTAGTGCCAAGTCGTATATTTTTGAACTAAAAGAGCTAGAGGTTCTGATTTTATGATTTTTGAACTCAACGTGGGGGCTTTGTTTAGTCATGATTTAAACTCAAAAATCGTTAAAAAATTACCAAAAATTTTTCGGAAAAAAATATTAAAATTTCGAGAGCTGTTCGAAAAAATAAAAATCTTTTTTCTGCTCTAGCGCGTTCGAACGGTTAAATATTGGTCATAGTTATATAATACCGTTTCCGAAAACCCATTCAACTTACAAGATGTTGTGGTCTTAAAAAAACCGATGGACGAAAAGGATGTAAAATAATTTTCAAATCGTACTCCTGGGAGTTAAAAATGAAATCGTTAATCATATAGTGCCGAAATAGTTTGCCATGTAGCATGAAAAAAAATACAACTTTTCCGTGGCCAAATAGCAAAAACAGTTCATTTTTTCGCCGCTTTGATACCTTTTTAGTGAGAAAATTAAAAAAACGAATAACAGTTTTTTCCCGCCTGTTGAATTTACGCAGATAATGTCAAATTTTTGAAAACATTTGCCTAATAGGGACGAAAAAAATTACAGCTTTTTCAATAAATTTTTTGCTCTGGTTAACCTCATTTACCGGTTGGTTCAAATGCTATCTTAAAAATATTGATTCAAAACGTTCTTTCCAGAAGATTACGAACTAACTATTCAGAATGTGTTATTCCACTTTCCTATGTCTATGCGAGAGAATAAGCAATTCAAAAAGTCCATTTTGCATAATTGAACCCTTTAAGGGGGTTGTTCCATGCGGATTTTGCTTGCACGCCATTGCAGTTTTCTTGTTTCAAAATTTATTTACCGATTCCGAGTGAACTGAGTCTTGTGAATTCGATTGCAAACTAATTAAAATGCGCTATGTGACGTCATAGTCTATTTATGAATCTATTATCCGAATTTCGAAGGTTGGAAAAATACAAAAAATTGTCGTCAATTGATGATATTTTTCGAGTATTCGACTATAACGAATTAAAAAATCCACCATAGAGCATAGAAAAATATGTTTAAAATGATTTATTAAAATAATTATCTTTTTTTATTTATTTCTCGTATTATAAAAGAGTATCTGGCAACAGAGTGCAGTGTCCGAGTTGCGCGGCACCTTGAGAAACAATAAACAACTCAAAATGACAAGATTTTCGTCACAACACATTGTGGGCCGGCTATGCGGTGAATATTTTCTGAAGAAAACAAAAAAAAATTTTAAATTAAATTAGCCAGTTATATCGCAAATTACGAAGGACGTTTTTCATAGGTTTTTCATTTATTACGACTGATCTGTTAACGGAAACTGACTTTCGACAACAGATTGACGACTAACTGTAGTTTCGAACCTATTGGGAAATTTAAAATTAATACAATATCATCTCCTCGAGTTTTTGACTGCTGGGCAAATTAACAAGGTTCTCCTAAATCTTTTTGTATTATGCTTTACGAGTTTGTTTACGATCAAAAATGATTTTTATTCAATCATTATTTATAAACAGTGTTCTCGGAATATTCATGGATACTTGAAGTGCAAAATGGTTTAGAAATTTCACTTCCGAAAACAAATATATCTGCCCCTAGATATCCATAATTAAACGGTATGCATGCACACAAACGCTTTCCTAAAAACTGGCTACTCTCACATTTGTATTTTATGTTAAGTTCTGAATGAATTTTTCAGGACAGTGAAAATGGCGAACAATCGCTTACAAATCAACACCCATTAATTCTGGAACCAAACATTGGTTGAAAAAATTTCAATTATTTTTTCGGAAACCGAATCAAATTTCTTATATGTGTGTTTGAAAGAAAGATTTCTACGATCCCGTTTTTTGCCATTTTTGGGAATGATTTGAGGTATGCTAGAGCCACAATTGGTGCTCTGTGCTTCACAAGGTTAAGGGGTTATGGTATTGCGACTTGATTTGACATTTTCTCGGTGAATATATGCTGCAAACTAAAGAGCTTATGGGAAAAAACGGAAAATGCTGATTTGTAGATCTATTTTGTATCTGCGAAAAACTGTACTCACTGTACATTGTTTTCGATGGTTACACTGATAGTACGGTTCGTTACAATGAGACCTTTTTCTAACTTCAAAATCTATTTTCCTCCGAGACGATATATACGCCCCAACCCCAGCGTTCGCATACGGCATACCCCCTAACCCTTGTTGAGCACAGAAGCCAACAATTGTGGCTCTAGGCATACCTAAAATCATTCAAAATTGGCAAAAACTGGATCGCTAGAATCTTTTCTTTTTCAAACACTTAAAAGAATTTTTGGTTCGGTGCGGACAAAAATAATTGAATTTTGTTTCCAAATGTTTTGGTTTCCCAAGAATTGATGGGTCCTAATAAGCTCTAATGTTTTGCACAATATACATTGGTTATAGGATTTTTTGCGTATAAACAATTAACCAATTAATACTTGTTTTCCGCAAACTTTCCACGAGCGGACAAAAAGTGTAC
>SCLH01000485.1:0-21268 GCA_004367855.1 Oikopleura vanhoeffeni
AATGTGATGAAACATTCCATTTTTTGAACTGCAATACCAAATTGGTGGCAGGTTTAATTTTGAAATATGAAAATGTCAATTAACCTTACAGTGTGTTATTATGCACTTGTTTCTGAGATCGCAAATGAGAGGTTTTAATTTTCTTATTACATTGGTAATTTTATAACACTTTCTTTAACAAATTTTTTATAGGACTGTAGAGAATTTTTGATATCATGATTATCATTGAACAAAAATATATTTTGCTCATGAATGTTTCGGTTTATATGCTCAATTAAGCGCTGCGCATCCCGATGCGCAAGACACTACGGGTCCAGAGATTGTCGGCCACTACGGGAGTTAATCAAATGAAAGAAAACTTTTAATACTATTGAAACTACCTGTAATTTTATCCGTTCGCCTCAGTCGGATGAAATTATTAATTATTTCACAAATATAATTTTTAATTTTAGCTCTGTCATGTATCGAGGCAGAAATGGCCTTGTTCGAGCCATCTACACAAACCGTGGTAGAATGGGACGAGTCTTTTTTGGACCTTGGATCAAGTAATTATCAAGAATGGAGAAAACGGATTTCCGAAGCCGTCCCACCGATTCATTTTTCAAGTTTAAATTCAGCCACCGGATACAATTCCGGTTTGAAAATCGCCACTGTTGAAATTCGAAAAATAGAATTTTTTGAGTATAATGATCAAGTAGTTTTTACTGCCAAAATGGATATTTTTGCATATGGTGATACTTCGGTCAAAAAACAACAAATTGGTGCCGCAATATATCAAGGATTGTCTGGATACAGTGATCCAGAATACAGTGATGAAAAAGTTGCGCGTAAGTAAAAATTTTCTTAGCAAATTTATTTTAGATCTGAATTCGTAGCATTATACAGTTTATGTATAAGTTTTTTATTTATAATCTGGGAGTTGAGCATGATAATTATACTGTTCAAGTTAGTCTATTCAGAATAGGCTATTCTAGAACAAATGGAACTTCCAAAATTCTAACGATAGCGCTCTGAAACTCTAATAGGATAAACTTGCGTTTTTTTGGATGTACGCTTCTAATTGGTCTATTTAAAAATTACTCGAAAGTCCTTTTTGGTATGTTTTCGATCTCTAAAAAAATTCCAAGATAATTTCATCTCAGCAACTAAACCGAAAAGTGCTCTAGAAAATTGTTATCAGATAACATTCACTGATCGTGATAAAATTCAGAAAAAGTAAAAAAAAACGGCAGTAACGGGAGTCGTTACGGGACGCGAACTCTCAAACCGACGTAATGATAAAGTTACACATCTCTTCAAACAAAAACTTAGGAATTATATAGTTTTTCTCCCTTACAAGAAATTTTTCAAGTTTTAAAAATGTTTTAGAGTGCAATCCTTGCGAAGAAAATAAATGTCACGAATTTGCAAACTGTCAAGCCATCGCTCCCAGCTACAGAGCGGTTTCCCTTAGTTCTGAAATTTTTCTGTACTCTTGTATCTGCAAATCCGGTTTCCTTGATACAGGCCTCAAAAACGGTCTCCAACCAGGTTTTAGATGTGAACCGGTTTCTCAGGATGTTTTACGACCAGATCAGTCTGTTTTTGACACAAAGTTTCAAAATAAAATGTGCCATTTGAGTCAACCGGATGTGTACTTTTTGGTGGATATGTCGAAAACTGTTGGTACTGCTGGGCTGAAAGTCATTATTACTTTTATCAGGGAATTTATCAAGGAATTCACAGTTAGCAGTTCTGATGCGCAATTTGGATTTGCGACTTTTGCCGCAAGTTTCAAAGCTCTCTTACCGTTTAATAAATTTAACAGCAAAAAGGAACGGTCATCTTGAAAAAAAATAAAGAATTTTTCAGAAAAGTTACTATTTATTTTAAATTTTGTGTAAATTTTTTAATTTTGACTGAAAATAAGGTGTCTGAGCCTCTGAGGTCCAAAAAAAATGACCATTTTATTAAAAAAAACAAAAACTGTAAAAAACGTAAAATTATTTATCAATTTTTTGAAATTTTGATTTATTCGTCCAATTCTGATTGGCTAAAATTCAAACCAAGCAGAATCGTTTAATCCGGCTATGTTTTGATGTCTTTTTATCTTGAATTTTCGAGGGTAATTTTTGAGAAAATCTGAGAAATCCACTTTGAAGCTCGGACACCCTTATGGATTTTTTTTAATTTTTCTTTGTTAAAAAACGGTTTTGTACAAAAGTTAACCTTCAAAGGCAATTTTGGACTGGATGTTAAATGATATCCCATTTACCGATTTAGGCAAAGGTACACGAATCGGTGATGCTCTTAATGGAATGATTCGATCAATCAGTACTCCATTTAATGGACGAAGGAGAGACAAACCGCTTCATGTGATTATTTTCACTGATGGGAAATCAGCCGATCCTGTTACGGAGCCCGCAGAGAGGTTTGTGCGATAGAGTACTAAAAAATTCAGAATTTTGAAAAAAATTTGGTTGGGCTTTGAATTGTTAAATTTTGAACTTTTTCGATGACATAGATTTCGAACTGCTCAAATGGAATTACTCAACTAATCGCAAATTTGAGGCCAAAAAAAGCCTTGACCCAACCCAGACCCAGCAAAATCGTGGCCCAGCTCGGCCCAGGCGAAAAAAGTGCTCCAGCGCCTGAGCCAGGCCCAGGCGAAAAAAGTGCCCCAGGGCCTGGGCCAAAAATCCTCGACCCGGCCCAGCAAAAAAAGTGGCTCAGGCGGCCCAGCCCCAGCAAATTTTTTCAGTTTGCCGATTCCTGGTTATGAATGCCCCTTTTGCTATTCAGTTTGCTCCAAAATTGATCTGATTTAGGCTGTCAAGCAAATTTTGAAGATCGAAATTTGAGATTATACATTTTATCTGAATTTTGAGGAAGATAAAGAAAATGAATTCTACTTTTCAAAATATATTTATAAAAGCCTAGTATTGATTGGTTGTAATTAAGACCAATCAGTATCCAGAAAATAGACGAGCTATTACACCATGTTTTATTGATTATTCCGAAAATTGATATTTGAATATATCATTATCATCAAGTTTTGTGTTTTTCGTCCTTCGAAAATATAAAGTCGCTGAAAATGCAAAATTTTAGCTGAATTGCTTTCTAGTGCCTCAATTATTAATAAACAATTTTTAGGTTGCGAAAATTAGAAGGGATTCGAAGTGTTCAAATTGTCGCTTTTGGCAGAGGTGTTGATCAACAGCAACTGGAATCAATTGTGTATGCACCGACTGACATAATTTCCCTCAAAAATTTTGATGATCTTGAAAATCAACAAAAAACTATCATAACAGACTTAACAAATAGTATTTGTCCTACAGATGCTTGTCCCGGGTTTGATACCCAAGGACCGGATTGTGATGAGCTTTTTTCAATCTGATTCGATTTAATTTTTTTTATTAAGAATAAGATTAATTTTTAAATATACTTTGTTATTTTAAAATTTAATTGAAATAATTGACCATACATAAAATGACAATACATAAAAACATAACAATAATGATGCAAGTGGTGAGCCTTTTTTTTATTTCAAGATCACGTGCCTGACCAACTAGCAAAATCGGCGCCAATTTTTGATATATTCTCAAATCAAGATTCCTATGAAAAAAATATGATTTTAACTCGTCACCTTCAAATAATGTTTTCTAGAATTAAAGTTAAATAATAACGTAGTAACGGTTTTTGCCAACAAGTTGGCTCAAAGTGACTGTACGAGTTAATTTTATATTTTTTTGATAGATCATATGTTTATATCATATCCTTTTCCCAACCTAAGTCCAACTTAAAAATCAATGGATCTCTATAGCGCGTGTTCGAATCCCAGTAATGTTGTTTCAGTGATTGTCTTAGTGATTGCTTGAGTGATTACACACCGATGAACTTTGGCAGTCCCAATATCAAGCAGCCTTTCATTTAATCATACTTCAGACAATCACTTAGACACCATTCGTGGGATTCGAACACGCGATATAGAGATTCATTCATTTTTAAGGTGGACTTAGGTTGGGAAAAGGATATATTATATGTGTCTATTTATGCAATCCATTTCGAAAGATATCATTTTTGTGGTGGATAGATCTACTAAAATGATGACTCCAGAAGTAAATTATTTGGACCTTGTGAATGGTGCCCTTCAAAAGTTCGTCAATGACATTGATCCGTCAAACGATGGTGCCAAAGTGTCGGTGGTGACTTATGACCGAATCGGTTTCCGATTGATCGAACTGGATACCAATCAAAAAGCTCGAGATATCAAGCAAAAACTTCAAAGTAAGCTAAAAGTCTCGCCATTTTCAGAGCAAAATCTTGGAGAAGGGTTGACAAAAGTTCTGGAAATTGCTGAACAAATAAAATCTGGTGGATTCCGCAACTTGTTCTTCGATTTTAACCAAACGCCTCGAATCCCTACGGACTCAGCAAACCAACCGGGCTCTGCGAGACCAAAAAAGACAAAGCTAGGGTGCACGAGGATTTTTTTAGAAAAAAATTACTAAAAACGAACACTTTTAGGTGATTTTATTACAGTCTTCGCTTCCTAACTGGTACAAACTCCCAAACTTGTACAAGTTTTTTTAGGTCAATGTGTCTGACGAGCAGAGTTGAACCGTACACGTTTTTGGGGCTATGTTTAAACTTCTGCTCATATTTATGGGTTGGCAGTAAAAGGACGAAAAATCACTATTTCGGCATTTTTGGTCTAGAAAACTTAATTTTTTCAAAAACTATTGGATTCATGTGCTTCAAAGCGCAATTTAGATCCAAAAAAAAACTTGAAAAAACTTACTGGACGGATAAAAATCTGAAAATTTCACCAAAAAAAGATTTTTTTCAAAAAAAGGCCAATTTTACGATCAACTTCACCAGAATTTGTATTGCGATTTGAAATTATAGTTTTTGGATCTAAATCGCGCTCTGAAGCACATGAAATCAATAATTTTTGGGGAAATTAAGTTTTCTAGACCGAAAATGCCAAAGTAGTGATTTTTTGCCCTTTGACGTTTTTGCCCTTCTACTGCCTACCCCATATTTATGGAAGCCCCAAAAAGCAGAATTGCAGAAGAAAATTTCATAAAATTCTTGTCATAAATTTCCTCGAATTATTATGCTTTTTGAAATATCAAAGCAAACTTCAATTACAACCATTTTCACAGAAAAATTACATAAAACTTAATACAAAAATTTTTCCATTTAAATTCGAATATAACAACAAAATTAAGCAATTTTGATGTACAATATCTAAGATTGTGATCTCTAGGCCTGGCGATTTGCTTCCGCGTTTGACCACAAAAAATACCAGAAATAATGAAGTTGACCAATAAGAGCTTCGAAAATAAGTTGAAACGCGAACACAAATCGTCACGCCTAGAGATCCTTATCTTGGATATCCCCTTATCACACTTTTGTTCCAATCCTGGCCCTGATTAGCAAACGTAGTGTGTTTTAAGTAGTAGGGCCAGGATTGGAACAACAGTGTGATAAGGGGATATAGCCCTATATGCTAGGGTCATACCCGGAGGCACTCAAACGACAATTTAAACTTTAATTGCTATTTCAACAAAAAAAATTTTGCTTAGAAGCGTAGCAGCAACGTTGAAATCACACGGTAAAAGGAGTAGTGGCTACGCGATTCTAAGCAAAGTGTAATAAGGGATATAGGTCTCTAAGACATATTTTTTTCCCCCGACGGAACTCCATCTCAAAAACGTTTACTATCTCTATAGCGCGTGATTCGAAATCCCACTAATGTTGTCTTACCTGAGTTGTCTTGAGTATGATTATAGGCAAGAAGCTGCATAGGGATCGCGTAAATATTGATCGGTTGGGAATCACTCAGCATCACTAGAATATCACTTAGACAGCCTAGTGGGATCGGACACACGCTATAAGAGATAGTTAACGGTTTGAGATGGAGTTCCGTTGGGAAAAGGATATAGGTCTCTCAGCAAAAGTATAGAGATCTTCTGGTACACATTACTGTTACAACTTTTTTGATAGGTATTTTCACCGGTTAGAGAGTGAGGTCTGTACTGTAAAACAATTTAAAATAATTCCTGAGAAAATTTAAAAAAATGAAGACATCATTTCTGCATTTTGTGGAGTTATATAAAACATCGTTATAACTATGTCCAATTCCCTGGAAATTCACTTCCGAAACCAAAGTATACAATAATGCAATTAAAAATAAGTGTTAATACTAAATCGATCATTGCGCGTCCAGTGGTGGCAATTATAAGCAGTTATAATTTATAACGCTACCTAATGAAAACTAACCGGCCACCCTAAATAAAGCTTATTATCATTTCTGAAGGTTCAGTTTCCGATTTGGCCGAAACTAATATTAATATCAAGGCACTTTTGAAACAAAACGTCGATGTGGGTGTGATATCCTTATCAGACGATTCCGATAACTTTGATTGGAGCCCAATTATCTCCAACCCAAAATACTCAGCAATAGTTGATCGAAATTCAGCCGACCTCGAAACTGACCTCTATAACGCATTGGGCCGAGTCAAGGTCGATTTTTTCTACGGTGGTTGTGAAACAAATATTTTATCGCCATCATGGCTGAGAATCGTTTCAGAAGAAGAAAATCGCGCTGAAATTTCGTGGGAGCCAATGGTAGGGCTCGATTCGTATCTGTTATCGCGGACCAACCCGGGCGAAGAGCCAGATACTGAAATTAGCATTCCAAAAGAAGAGAGTTCTCACGTGATCGACAATCTAGAACCTGGAAAGCAGTTTGATATATTTTTGAGTGCTGTAAAAACAGTAGAAGATGTTCCTATCACCTCTGACACACCTAATAAAGCAACTATTTGGACTAGACCTACACCTCCGAAAATAACGAGTACAACGACTGCTGAGTATTCAGCAGCAGTAACTATTGGTTAGTGTCCTTAATTTTATAAAACATTTTGTCTCGCATATTTGAATACAATTTTAAGTGTTTTGAAACCATATTAAAAAATGTACGGCTATAGGTAAGATTTATCGTCTAGGTTAATTATTTCCTTTAAAAGTCAAAATCTTAATACTTCGGATTTCAGCTCTTGGCTCTCCGGAGGTCATCTTTGAAAATTTTAGTTATGATTTTCGAATTTCTTTGGGTCGATTTAACCTTGATACAACTTTTCTAAAAAAATATAAAATCGAAATTCAAAAAATTGTTTATTTTTAAATGTACTCCAATTTTTAGTTTAGCACTCTAGCTCCGCTATTGGTCATTGCTGAGAATTTTGAATTTCTTGAAGTTGATTTACCCTAGAAACACATTTTCTAGAAAAGTTGCTAATTTTTCAAAAATTTCTCAAATTTTGACTTTTAGCTCTATAACTCCGCGTGTGACTTTTTTAAAAATTTTCAATGTTAACTAGCTCAAAAAATTTGGCCGAAATCAATAGTGGGTTATTTTCTATGTTAATTTATGCCCTATAAAAAATGTAGGCATGTTATAACTTTGGTTATTATTAAAAATAATTATTTATTCTCATTAAATTTTTTAAGGTGATCTTGGTGACGATCAAAATGTGGATTCTTATCGTGTTTCCCTTCACATGCTTAGTAAGGAAAAATACGATTCTGACAAAGTAATAAATGTCCGTACCTATGATGTAGAAGAGCTTGCTGATATCGGAAACGAAATTATTTTTTCGAATGAAAACGGCGTTAACTTGGAGCCAGATACAGACTACGAAATCAGAGTGGTTGCCATTTCTGGACCTAAAGAGTCCGTTGTCATTGATCAAAAAGTTAAAACCCGAAGTTTGGCTGGAGTAAAACCGACGGGGGTAAAAATTACAGAGGTCGAAACCCTAGAAGTAACCGTGGAATGGGATGCGGATAAATCGGCGCAAAATTATAAAATCAAAATTCAAAATTTGGAGGGAGAAGAAATTACAGAGCTCGATGGGATTTGGATGGATCCTATTTTTCAGGAAGGCGAAACGGAAAATTTGCCAAAAATGCAATATGTGATCAGAGAAGCGCTAGAACCAGGAACAAAATATAATCTTGTAATTCAGTCAACAAACAGATTGTCGAACCTTGTTTCGGAGCCCTCGGAAGTTATAGAATTTTCAACAAGTAAGTTTTAAAAAATCCGAAAAGGCAACTTGAAGGTTTTATGAGTGAGATTAGATTTTTATATTCAAAAATTTCAGAAAATTTACAAGATATCAAATTTTTGAGTATATTTTTTTGAAGAATGCGCGAAGATGGTTAGATAAATTATGATATAAATTTTTTTCTTGGTAAAATTTTCAGATGAGCGCACCGAGAGATTTTTAAAGTTTGTGCCCGGTCAAGACAAATCCGGTACTTTCACCGGTAAAAATGTTTTTTGTTCCAGTTCAAAAAAATCTGTAGTAGTGAAGTAATTTATTTTGAAGATTAATTCTTTCTTTATGAACAGCTATTCATTTATAATTATAGAGCCCGAGAAAGTTCATGACATAAAGCAAACTCAAGAATACCGCGACAAAATTCGCTTCACATTCTATCCACCAAAAGACGGAAGTGCTGAACTTTTTGAGTTTAATCTCGAACAAAAAAATGAAATTACTGGCGAAAACGAGGTTATACATACTGAAATCAAAGAATTTAAAGATGATGTCACTCAGTATCTGGTAACTTTTGAAGCTCCTTATGTCAATTTAACCCCTGGAACCGATTATACTGTAAAGGCTGTGGCAAAATCGGGCGAAATTGTCTCCGAAGTCGTTTCTGAGAAAGTCTCAACGGGTAAGCATTACTTCAGTCATTTTCTCGAAATTTGGGCATTTGAGATTAATAAAAAAAAATCGAAAATTTTAAGTTCGAAAATCTGGTTCGAAAAGGAGATCTAGACTCCGGCGGCAGATTAATGAGAGTAAGCTGAAATGTTTCGTCAAAAATGCACTCTAGAAACTTGCATCTCATAGCTTAGATAAGCCTATTACGTAAAAGCCACTTTAATGGCAAAATAAGCCACAAATGCCTGATTTCTCTTCAAAAGTGTTCGATTCATTTGACCCAAATGAATCGAGTTTGTTCATTATTTAACATTATTCTTCAAAAAAAATTATACTTTATATTTGACGCATGTATTTTTGTGTTTTTAGTTTATTAACTCTCACGCTTGAAATTTAAAAAAAAAACAAGGCGCAAATGTTGGATTTTATTTGTCATTTCAAATGGCCAATTACATTCATCAAAAAATGCGTTGGCAAAACTTACCTTAACAAACTAACCTTTATAAAGTCGAAGGTCGATATAAGAGCCTTGCCGAACTCGTAGAGTATGACCAAACCACAGCCACCACAACCACTATAACCACCTTAAACTCGCGCGAAACCTTCAGAAAAAAACCAAAAAATTCTAGGAAAGGGTCAAATGTTAGAGAAAAAACAACCATTTCTGGAATCACAAATTTCTGGGACCGACAAAATCCTAGAAAGGGCTCAAAGACCAAGGAAAAAACCACTTTTTCCGGGACGACAACTTGGTCCACCACGAGTAGGCCAAGTACCTACACATCGTCGACCACTTTTTTGTTCACGAGTGGGAGTTCAACGACAACCACCACCAGTTTAACAACAAGTTCTAGTAACTGGTTTCCTGGTACAACTGGGTTGAGTTTTGATGATTATATCTTCTCGTCATTTGAACCTAGTCCCATCCCAATTTTCACAAATGAGCCAAGTACTTTCCCGGTTTTCAGCAATGAACCCGATTCTATGAAATTTCCGTCTCTTGGACCCAGTCGAACCACTAATGAACCGTTTTTTGAACTTAGTACCGCCTCATTTGAAGACATTACCGGTTATTCAACCGGGACATTTTCATTGGATATTGAAACTTCCCCGTTCCCGACATTAATTCCCGGTTTTACCCCCGACTTTACGAGTATCGTGCTAACCTCTTCTGCTTCTATGAAAATTCGAACCGGGACAAGCCAGGGAATCCCATTTCCTACGGTCGCCTCCCTACAGGGTAAATTTCTGAATGTATGTAGTAATTAGATTTTCATTTTTGAATAATTAGCTAAATGTTCTGATTGGATGTTTGATTAGCAACCACCAATATTTTAATTAATCTTAATTAAAGACTGTAATCTGTAAAATGCATGTTCTAGAAAAGATATAATTATTTAATTTTAAAAATTTATGCACAGTGACCAAAAATGTATAAGCTATCATGAGTTTTGAAAATTTTTTCCCATTTTATTTTTTAAGCGGTATTTGTTCGGTGAAACATTTCATTTAAAATGTGTTATAAAACTTAATTGGTCTAAAACGATTTGTGGTGGTCTCACGGTCATCCGAAAACAGAAACTATAGGATCTGTATTTACATGCTGCATGTAACATGCAAATCTCTTAAATTTACCACTTTGGCGCCCTCTTGCGAGAGAACCTATTTTCTGATGACCGCTAGACTACTACCAATTGGTTTTTGACTTAATATGATACTTTACTGATTGACTTAATATGATACTTTACTGATTGACTTAATATGATACTTTTGGTGGACAAAACTTCCTTAAATTATTATTAGTTTTTGATTATCAATCGACAGTTTATAATCAATTTTCTTATTAAATCATTAGATTTTTATTCAATTTTCAAACATTTCAAATAAAATCAGCCGAAACATTTTTACACTTCAAATAAATTTTTATTAATTTTAAATATGCGATGGTGATAATAACTTAGAATGTCAGGTTACCATATTTGTACCAAAAATATGAGACCGACATTGTAAGAATAAAATTTATGCTCAATTTTGAAAATTCAAGTAAATTAACTCTGACATTTTCGTGGTGAAACATTAACATTGGCTAGCCATTTTTATGAAAAAAATTTTGCTATACAATGAAGGTGATGGATTTTTTTTAAATAAAATTCAGAAATTTAATTGGAAAATTAAGTTTGTTAATCAAGTATACAGTATGTAAAATTTTTGCTTGAATATTATGTTATGAGTAGCCAATGAGAGCGCGCCTAAAAATATTTTAATCAGATTTACATACTGTAGAGCCTATACAATCATACCAAATTTTTATCGAAAAAACAATAGCCGATAAATAACTGTAGACATTAAATTATAGGGCAATGCTCACTTAATGCGGATTTTTAGCTGAACTTCTGGGTTTGGAATCTTCCACCCGGGGCGCTAAAAATATTTCGAATTTTTCACTGTAAAAGTTTAGGAAAATAATTTTTCTTTTTCTATTCAGAAAATGGTACGTACGAAAAAATCTATATTTTATGAAACTGTCATGATTCGATCATGATGGAAATTTTCAACATTCGTTCGATAAATATAGGACTTAGGACTAAAAAGGCTTTTGTTTTTCTAACAAAACACAGCATGATACGGTATGATATAACGCGACTTACATAATTGCCGTTTTAATAGCATGAAAATGGTGAAAAGATTAAATAGCCAATCTTTTTCATGATGATAAACCACTGGACGATAAAATCTACAGTCTTTTATAAGGGGGTATATTTAGGGTTAAGCACGGTAGAATTTGGACTTTTAGACGAGGGCTTTTAACTAGAAACAAAAGCGAAGATC
Source organism: Oikopleura vanhoeffeni (assembly GCA_004367855.1). Taxonomy (NCBI): domain Eukaryota; kingdom Metazoa; phylum Chordata; class Appendicularia; order Copelata; family Oikopleuridae; genus Oikopleura; species Oikopleura vanhoeffeni. The sequence continues at coordinate 11,556 of SCLH01000485.1, forward strand.
TAAGGTAAAATTTAAAAACTAAGAAAATTATCAAAAAAAAATTTTACGGGAGAATTTTGCACGGAATTTTAAAGTTTTTATGTTTTAACTGGGAATTTAAACAAGTGCTCAACCCAGCTTGAATTTCAAATTATTCTCGTCATAAAATTTAGGTAATTTAAGACCGGACAGAAATTTTTTTTGTATCACTTTTGGCTAAAATATTTTTCGTGTTCAACGTCAAAAATTGCCGATTTTTTCGGTAATTTTTGGAATAATCCGCCCACGCAATTTTTCGACTTAATTTTTTTTAGAAAATTTGTTTTTAAATTATATTTGATATCAAAAACTCCAATTTGGATCAAAATAATAGAAATTTTAAAACAACATTATTTCACCACCAAATGGCAAAGATTTTTTCAAAACATTTGTATTTTCTATGCGTTTTTAGAAGAAACTTTCTACCCCGTAATGCTATTGATAAATTTTTTTGATATTTACGCAAGATTTAAGTTCTACCGTGCGCTACCTTAGGTATGTTTAGTGTACCGACAATGACTTCATGACCAGGGTTTTTTAGTACACTAAAGAAACGCCCTTTTATTTTTGTTAACATCATTTTCGAGGTTATTTGATTCAGGTATTCAATAAAGTTTTCATAAGTAGTATTAATTTTTCTTTTATATCGGCAAAAATGAGAATTTAAACTCCTCGAATTCAATGATTCTAGGTCGGAAATTTTATTTGTTTGAAACTCTCAAATACAACACTTGTAGCAATTAATATGTCATATCGAAAATGATGCCCGTCGCAACTTAATTTTTTTATTTAATTTTTTTTTGAAAATTTGCTTCAAAACATGACTCCTAAACAGTAAAATAACAACGTAAACTACGCATTTGCATTTAGCGCACTTTGTATTAAAATGTCTGACATGTCATGAGTGATATGCGCAAGTTTTTATTTTACTGTCGAAGTAATTATGCGTATTTCATGCTTTGAAAAAACTTTCCCAAAAAAGAAAAAAAATTATAGATGAAAGTTTAAATTTAAAATTGGAAAAAAATTGATAAAGTGATGATTAGAAAACGGATGGCAATCGCTCAAAGCGATTCGCTCTCCATATTTTTCGAGGATTTGTCGATATAAACAAAATTATCAATTTCGGGTTTTACTTCTTGAATGACAGCCGAAAAATTATACAGCTACCAAAAACTTTTTTGAAAACCTGCAGCTATTCAAAGGCCTTTTCGACTGGAATATTGTCATGTATGAACATTTTAGGTCGCAAATTCCTTCTACTCACCATGTTTTTATAGATTAATTAGACTGTAGTTTTAGCATTTACTTTGTCGTGACTTTTTTTAGCGAAACAAGCAACGAATTTTATAACTAAACATGCGATTTTTTGAGATTTGTTTGTTATTTAACCCCTATATTTTGCAATGATAATGACGATTTAAAATAAGGAATTTCAAAACTCAAAAATGGGTTTGGATGTTTTAAAGCTATCTTGTAGAGAATTTTTTTCTGGTCATTTTAAGACGTAGGTTTTTTTTGTTTTTCTAAAATTTTCAAAAAAAATTGATTTTAAGGTCAATTTTTCGAGATTTTACAGGCAGTCCCTAACCCGGGTCTGGAGAAGCCATATGCAAAGCTAGACGGCTAATTTTTTGGCCAGTGAAAATTAAGCGTTTTTCGGTTACCTATTTTTTTGCTTGAGGGTCGGTGACCAATATTTGACCTCAAAAAACCCGTCAAAGTTCAAGGTCAATTTTAAGTTCATCGGCTAGACTTGCAAGTACCCTCAAAAGAACCGGAAGGGTCGACTTTCTGATGAGCGTATTAGAAACTATGGGTAAATTATATACCGTAAGGTCGCTAGAGTGCAAAAACTGGTCAAAACTCAAGGTCAATCTTGTTTTGGCTCTCTAGCGACCTTACGGTATATAATTAACGCATATTTTCTAATACGCTCATCAGAAAGTCGACCCTTCCGCTTATTTTGAGGGTACTTGCAAGTCTATCCGATAAACTTAAAATTGACGTTGAACTTTGACGGGTTATTTGAGGTCAAATATTGGTCGCCGACCCTCAAGCAAAAAAACGAGTAACCGAAAAACGCTTAAATTTCACTGGCCAAAAAATTAGCCTTCTAGCTTTGCATATGGCTTCTCCAGACCCGGGTTGGGGACTGCCTGTAAAATCTCGAAAAATTGATCTTAAAATCAATTTTTTTTGAAAATTTTTGAAGAACAAAAAAAATCCTAAGTCTTAAATGACCAAAAAAAATTCTCTACCAGATAGCTTTAAAACATCCAAATCCATTTTTGAGTGTTGAAATTCCTTATTTCAAATCGTCAATGCGTAGGCCGTTTCGCTAAAAAAGGCTCGCCTTTGCGCTTACTAATAAAACACAAAATGTCAAATATAAAAGTGTATAAATATATAACTTGTAAAATGATAATATGTAACACATGATATGTTCGACGAATGTTAATTAATCGAAATGTACCGATGTTTAACTCACTGCATGTTAGATATTCATGCCCCAACCGACTTCAAGGTCGTTGCTGCCACAAACGATACTCTCAAGGTAAATACAAATTAATCTCCTTAGCAGAAAAACGAACCCTCATGGTTTAAAACTGATATTAAATAGGTTGTAAATTTTTTAAACACTTTCTCTGCCATAGCATGTAATCTTATTTGTTACTTTAAGGGGGTAGGGCGGAGGTGTAGAGATGGGTTACATTTTTTTGGAGTGATTTTTTGAAAGAAAAAAAAAATGTGAAAATTTTTTATTTTATTTGTTATCTAAAATGAAAAGTGTTTATACTTGCAAACGTTTTATTTTTTAAATTTTTACATACCTTAAGTATCTGTAAAATATCAAAAAACCAACTTTTCTGGGACAATCGGGGTTTCCACTTGACCCGATGTGGGATTTTTTTTTGAAAGGCGATATTTATAAACTTCAGACATTTTCTGGTGTAATGCACTAATTAGTGGGAGAATCATTATCCACATGAAAAAAGTTCTCTAATATGAAAGTTTTTTTCCATGAAAAATAGAGAAAAGCAGCTTTTTAGGAAAAGAAATTGACCTTCAATTGAGTTTAAATATAAAAAAATGTTCTGAATTTGTCCATGTTAACCATGACTCATGTATGAAATTTTAAAGACACTTTGAATTGCTTGAATATTTCCAGATTGAGATGTACCGCACAACCCCCTTAAGGCGGTAGCAGCGATTGTGCGCAGACGTGGCGGTCAATTTAATTTACGAAAGTTTGAATTAGGTTAGTTGTATTTTTTTGTGCCTTATTATCGTTAGCTGAACACAATAAATGTGGTATTCAGCTTCATTAATATGCAATACAAGGCCCAGCCGAAGGCTGCGGCTTGGTATGGCAGTTAAAATCTTTTGCCACAATTGATAGATAAGTGCAATACACTGGCCGAGGGCAGCCAATATAAAAAACCGCCGTGGGCGACCGAATTGAGGAAGTTTATTTGAAAATGTAAGTCTTTTTGCCAAATTAACTAAAACTGCAATGTTACACTGGGCGAGCAGCCATAAAAAAAACGCGGTTGGCGAACCAAGATTGATTAATTTTCTTTAAAATTAAATTTCCAATGTGGTGACGATTTGCCCACTGGCTAATGAAAAACCAAACGTTCAGGAATAAATGTATTCTCGATTCTAAAACTGAACTGTATTAGACTTTAACTTTTCGGAAGATGATCGTTTAAGAATGTCGAACTATTGAATTTTTTATTTCTTCTCATGATATTTTCCCCTATGCTTGCCATTAAAAGAGATAGCTTTTTCTGCCCGTTTTCTAGCCCTTGATCATCCGCACAAAGAAGATCAGGGAAAATTTTGGGGCATAGGGATGGAAAATAGCCAAAGGGTTATGGCTGTTTTGGAAGGCTGACCTTTTCTTTACTGGGAAGCCAAAAACATAACATATGGTCAACCTTGAAATTTTTAAGATTTCAAAAAAAGTTTCAAAGAATTTCTTCGCATTATCTAAAATTCTTCCTCGGTTATTCTTTTCCTCGAAATTCTTTTCTCGATTATAAAAAATAAGTTGAAAATTGGCGCGGAGATAAGAAATTAGTATTATTGATGTTTTTCATTTGATCATTTGAACACTGTCGGAACGTACTGTTATTTCAAAAAATAACGTCCAGACTTCAAACATTAAAAAATATTAAAACGGAGAGTAAAGATGATTTACTTTGTAAGGACTTCAATGGCTTGATCTCCATATATTTCTCTTATGTGAGGAAAATAATTATTTAATGGGGCGTACCCACAGCATAATTAAACACCTTAAAATTACTTCGACTTAAAAGTCGGTGAATGCATTTTTTGGCTCTTCTATCAAGTGAACTCATTATTTACCAATTTTCCATGGTGTAAATTTGGTCGGCCTGGATTACTGGGAATCGTTTAGATCAATTTATTTTTCCACCTTGTGATCTTTTTGCCGCTAATTTGAACAGCTGGACTTAGGGCGCCGGCGGGGGTACTCCTTCTGATATTTTCTCTTTGTTTCGACAACCCAAAACAACCAAATAAATCAACCTAAAGGATGACCCTAGCAAGCAAAATTTTTAAAAAATTAGTTCTTCACTGTTCATTCTAGAGCGCGCAGACTTTAAAATTTTAGGAAGAAAAATGGAAAATGGCCATTTCAAGGAATTTTGTACCCTTTTTTTCCTAAGATTTTTAAGAGTCTTGCGCGCTTCTAGAATGATAAGTGAGACTCATTTGAAATTTTCTGCTTTCTACACCAGTTTACTTTACAGGGTTTGTTCGAGATGTATTCAAGAATGCAAAAAAAAAGTGTAACTGAGAAACTGCAAGCGCTGCAAAATTTGTATGGCGGACACTTTGTCAAAATCCCAAGTTTTTTGAGAAAATTCCTAGAATTTCGGAAGAATAAAAATTTTGGCCTCAGAGTAGTTGGACCTACTGCAGTTTTACATAACTGCTCAAGGGAATTTTTATCGTTTTTTTGTGGTTTTTCGAAAGGCCGGCTTGAAAATTTTTTAAAGTATTTGAAATTTACCGGTTTTAAATTCGGTTTACTGGCTGAAATGCATTTATTTAGAACTTTCAAAAATCATAGAGGACTTGCAGGCCGAGGTGTCGCGTCATTCCAGCTCATACAGATAATTCAGGGTTTGTAGCTCTCACCGTGTTTCTGTAAATAAGGCCTTCAAAATACACCTGTTTTTCATACCGTTGGCGAACCCTCTTAAGTCATCTGATTCCTTCTTGCCCAGCATGTGGCCCAGCGCCTGGGGCCAAAAAAAGCCTCGACCCGGACCAGAAATCAGCAAAAACGTGGCCCAGGCGGCCCAAGCCCCAGCCCAGAGATTGTTTGATATTGTAATTTTCCCCGGACTATCCTAATTTTATTGATGATAGGTTTCAAAAATTCGTTCTCACAGCGAATTATCTTTTGTACATTATCATAAATATTGTATTTCATTTTTTAAAAAAGTTTAGATTTTGATTTACTTCTTATAAATTGGGAAAAAATCCATTTTTTTGTTGAATTGTTATTTATTCGCGGACTTCAAAAAGGCGTAAAATAGGTATCCAAAATGAACATGGATAAAGATTTTCTCTAATTTCGAGGGAGAAAACAAATGATAGGGGCGCCCATACGTACGCGAGTCTATTTTTTTTTAAATTAACATCCATCTCAAGTTGAGATTTTCAACAACACAAAGTATTTGCCACATGATACTGGTGATTTCATATTTGTGCATTGCCGCTGCCGAATACACACGTCAAGGATTTGCAAAATAATTACACCTATAAAAAATACACGCGCCAAAAGATTTAAATATCATTTTTTATCTATTTAAGGATACGCGATTTGAGGTTCAACTTTGTATTTTATAATTCGTAAAATTTTTCGAAGAAAATGTCCAAAGCATTATGAAAATTTTAAGCATTTTTCCTTTCCAAAATTTCTTCTTGAATTAATTTTTATGAAATCTGTGGAATAAAAACATAAAAAATATGCCACTTTTAACTTTTCTCATGCATGTTTACATTATTTTGCTGGACTGCTGTTTGAAAAAATTCATTGGAAATGTTGTTTTTGTCATTTTTGTTGGTCGATCTCTTAGAAATATTTATAAATAAATTTTCCGCAAAATCAAGTCCAAAAAATTTTTACATTCATCGTTTAGTTTTTGAAATGTCTGCTAAAAATCAGCCGAATCACTTGTTTGAAATTTCTGGGTATCTATTTGCGTTTCCGTATTTTCGAACCGATGCAAGGCGTGCAAGTGAATATCGTTTTCGTGAATCTTTCTTGATTGCAAATTTTACACACTTGCTTTGTAAAACCGGTTTGTGGCCATTTGCACGGCCAATTTTTATTGTAAGAATTTTATTATTTTTAAAAATCATCTGCCTATAAAAGTTGCCGGGTCTGTAATAGGCGTTAGCTTAACTTTTTAAAAGTGCAGGACATTTTTTCGATATTTAAATCAATTGGAAGGTCAATTTTTTCCTAAAAAGCTGTTTCTTTTTCTATTTTTGTATGGAAAAAAAAATTTTTCATATTTGTAAGAAATTTGTTGCATGTTGGAATTAAATGCATTCTCCCACTAATTAGTGCATTACACCAGAAAAATGTCGGAATTTATTTAAAATATCCGCCTTTAAGAAAAAAAAATGCCCATCATGCGGCCGTTCCAAGTTGAAATGGAGTTGTAATGGAAAAGTTGGGTTTTTGCATAGTTTTACAGATTACTTAGGTATTGTAAAAAATGTTAAAAAGTATAAAACGTTTGGCAAAGTATATAACACTTTGTCATTTTAGATTAACAAATAAAATAAAAATTTTTTGCACATTGTTTCTTTTTCTTTTCAAAATCACTCCAAAAAAAGTGTACCTAATCTTTCCACGATCGCTTGCCTTGTACCCCCTTAAAGTAACAAATAAGATTGACATGCTATGGCAGGAGGGAGAGAGTTTTAAGAAAATTTACAACCTATTTATATCAGTTTTAAGATCCGCATTGAGGTGTTCGTTTTTCTGTGCTAAGGAGGATTAATTGTGTATTTACCTTGAGAGTATCGTTTGTCGGCAGCCAAACCGATCCTTGATAGTCGGTCTGGGCGCATTGGAATATCTGAACATGCATGTTGAGCTGTAAACATCGGCTGACATTGTCGAGTTAATTACATTCGTTTCGAACATATCATGTGTGTACATATATCATTTTTACAAGTTATATATTTATACACTTTTTATATTTGACGATTTTGTGTTTTATTAGTTAAGCGCAAAGTGCGAGCCTTTTTTAGCGAACGGTCCTACGCATTTTGACGATTTGAAAATGAAGGGGGAAATTTCAACACTCAAATAATGGATTTGCGATGTTTTAAAGCTATCTGGTAGAGAATTGTCTGCGTATTTAGTAGACTTAGGTTTTTTTTTGTCTTTCAAAAATTTTTCAAAAGAAAATTTAATTTTAAGATCAAAGGGCTAATTTTTTGGCCAAATGAAATTTATAGCGGGTGTTTTCGGTTTACTCTTTTTTTTGCTTGAGGGTCGGCGCGACCAGCATATTTTTGACCTCAAATAACCCTTCAAATGTTCCAATGGTCAATTTTAAGTTTATCGGACTGCTTTAGACTTGCAGAGCTACCCTCAAAACTGAACCGGAAGCGGTCGACGTTTTCTGATGAGCCGTATTTAGAAAAATGATTGCGTTAATTATATACCGTAATGGTCGGCTAGAGAAGCCCAAAACAAGATTGACCTTGAGTGTTGACCAGTTTTTGCACTCTTTAGCGGACCTTACGGTATTATAATTCTACCCAATAGTTTCTAATACGGCTCATTCAGAAAGTCGAGCCCTTTCCTCGGTTCTTTTGAGGGTTACTTGCAAGTCTTAGCCGATTTGCAACTTTAAAATTAAGCCTTGAACTTTGACGGGTTATTTGAGGTCAAGTATTGGTCACCGCCCTCAAGCCAAAAAAATAGGGGTAATCCGAAAAAACGCTTTAATTTCACTGGGCCAAAAAAATTAGCCGTTCTAGCTTTTGCATATGGCGTTCTCCATGACCCGCCGGTTAGGGACTGCTCGTTAAAATCTTTTCGAAAAGTTGACCTTGAAAATCAATTTTGTTTTTGACAATTTTTAGCAATGAACAAAAAATAAACCTACGGTCTGGTAAATGTACCAGTGAAAAAAATTCTCTACAGGATAGCCTGTAAACATCCAAACCATTTTTTCGAGTTTTTGAAATTCCGTTATTTTAACATATCGTCATTGATCATTGCAAAATGATAGGGGTTAAATAACAAACAATCTCAAAAAATTCGGCATGTTTGAGTTATAAAAATTCGTTGGCTTGTTTCTGCTAAAAAAAGTCACGACCAAAGTAAGATGCTAAAACTACAGGTCTAGATGTTAATCGTATATAGAACATGGGTGAAGTAGAAGGAATTTGCGAGCCTGAAAATGTTCATACATGGACAATAATTTTCCAGTCGAAAGGCCTTTGAAATAGCTTGCCAGGTCAAAAAAGTTTTTGGTAAGCTGTATAAGTTTTTTCCGCGCTGTCATTTCAAGAAGTATAAACGCCGAAATGGATAATTTTGTCTTATATCGACAAATCCTTCGAAAAATCATGGAGAAGCTGAATCGCTTTGAGCGATTTGCCATCCGTTTTATCTNTTTAATTTCATACATGAGTCATGTAACATGACAAATGTTTGGAAATAATTAGCAATATATTTGGTCAGCCTACTCTTCACGGTTTGATTGAACACAAAAAGGACTTGAATTGTGTACTGTCAAGAAGTGTGGTGCTTGTTAATCATCGTTTTATTTTTGTTCTCCATCAGGCAAAACTTTAACATGCTGGATACAATAATTGTATTACAATTGTTATGCATTATCAGGGGATATACTCCAGTTCAACGCCAAAAGTTTTGCGTTTCCATATTTTAAATTGTCGGTCAACTCCCCCGAAAAATGGTAAAATAGATTTTTTTGCCAATTTACGTCAAAAACAAATAATCTGAGATCATCATTCCGATAGTTTTCGCACAATCCCCGAAAATTTGTTGAATTATGTTGAAAATGCGAATTTTATTAAGCATTCGAGAGTTAAAGCAAGCTGAAATTTAGCATATTTTGAAATTCCCCTCTGGTCATGAAAACTTTTATAAAAAATTGATATTTTTTACCAATTATCCTCATGGTTTGAATTTATAAAAGCATTTTCAAATGGATTCACTCCTACAATATTTTCAAATCTATAGCGATTTCAAATTGCTCGCAATAAGCTAGATTTTACACCGACAACACCCATACTAATCTCATAAAATGTGGCCATATTCTGCGTTCGGTTTTGCGTAGGCGCATCAGTCAATCAGCGGCATTTCCAAGCCAAATTTATAGTCATGTGTTTCTCAACAAATTATGGTTTTTCAGATTAGGGTTGTGATAAATTTTTTCATAGAATGTCAATATTGCTTTAATTTTTCGATAAAATAAAATAAAGAGTATTTTGAAAATTAGTTATTTCAAATCATAAAAGAGATTACTAAAGCAAAACTTTTTCAAATATTTTATCGTATGTTTTCTCGATTCTAAGTTATATGTACAATTAAAAATTAACGATTTATTGTATTTTAAGGGGGTGGCATAAGTCCAGCAGATTGGTACATTTTTTCAGAA
>SCLH01000485.1:53830-79681 GCA_004367855.1 Oikopleura vanhoeffeni
AGACCGTGGTCGAAAATAACTACTGCACCCACAATCCCCTTAAAGGGATATATTCAGGCAATCAGGGGTCGGCACAAGATTAGCTAATTTCGAAATTTTCTAGGACAGGTATCTGTTCTGTCCTGTCCTGAGACCAACATTAAAATATCTGTCCTGTCCGGTCCTAGGACAGCTATCTGTTCTGTCCTGTCCAAGTATTTTTCTAAATACTAATTTAAATATTACGACGTTTCTCGTACCAAAGATGACGTCATATTTTTGAATTAAATTTACTATAAATTCTTGCAGGCAAGTACGTATATTTTTTTTAATTATAGACAAGATTTCTGCGGTGCGGACCAATAGCCATTAACTTTTTTGCGCAATGCAACAGCAGAGAGCACTAAGTGAAAATCAGCGCTGAATTAACAGATTGAGGCGCGGGAGCGCGTTTGCGGGAAATCAAAAAGAGGAAATGAAATAAGCGTAATTAAGAAATGTGCAAATAAATGAGAAAGTAACCGCCGCCTCTGTAACTAAAAATTTCAACATAAAAAAATCGGCAAAACAGCTTTAATATGGAAACAACTTTACTTAAAAGATTCCCCCCAGTGGAACCAGGGTATATAAACTAACTTTTTGTAAGTTATATCACACAAACAATATAATGAGTGGAATATTCCATATCTCGAATTTATGGCAACGTGATTGTGGGACTAGGAATCCATTTTTAATGCATTTGACAAGTGGGGAACGTGACAATTCTCATGTTTTTCATTTTAAGGAGGACAATAAATTCAATATCATATAAATAATGTAAATAAAAAATCCCTTAATTTGATTTGCATGTACAAGAAATTGAAAAAATGTCCCGCAACAGTCAGTCTAGTACCTAAAATCCAAATACTATCAAAACTATCCGAACGAAAAAGGCGTTTTAAAATATGCCTTAAATGAAGAGATCCCGTTGAATAAAAAATGGGACAAGATGGTCAATAAAGGTCGATTCCGGAAACGGTGATCACAGTTATACTGTACTGTACAAGTTCCTCTTGCTAAGCGGCCAAGAATGGAAGATATGCGATGAAGATTCTTCAACTTCAGTGCAAATTCGAAACCATAATAGAAAATTTACCCGTTTTGGACCCGGTCAAACTTTGGCTCGTGCATTTCGACCGACAAACCAGAACTGCAATTATCCAAACATGTCAAATTCGACATGTTGAAAATGCATGGAATATGACTCAATCCGGTGGTGCTCGTCTTCTGGAGAAAAATTTCTGATTCAAAAAATGAGAAAAAATCAAGAAATTATTATCTTTCAAAACTGTATAAAGCAGCTGAGGGTGAAGTTGATCCCTTTTTTTAATTATACAAGACACCTGTCTGAAACTCTTACTGCTTTTGATATGAAATACTTCATTTGGACCGTCGAACAAAAAATATGATTCCGATCTATCTGAATCGAATACATTTTTAAATCACAAAAATATTTTTGTCGACGGTACTTTCTCTGTTTGTCGCAACGTTGAGTTTAATCAAATTTATTTTCAGCGTGAATATTCAAAATTCAACATAACACAAAACGTTTAGCTACCCATTTCTTAAATTTTTAATGATTAAACGCTCAAAAATAATTATATCCAAATTTTGAGTTTTTGCAAAAAAAATTTATTACGAAAAATTTACTGCGACTTAAATTTCAACATTTCGATTAGTGACGCCGAATTGCTTTTTTTAAATTTTTATCCGTGCCGCAGAATTCGTTTTTCCAAACAGTCAAATCATGTTGTGTTCAGTTCATTTAATTCGAACTTTTCAGAAAAATTTTGTTAAAAAAGTTCTGGAAATTTCCATGTCACCCTATTTGTACTGCATGTATGAAAGTGCTTTGTGGTTCAATTTTTTTTGACTTAAAAATGTGGACATTATTTCAGAATTAAGAATTTTTCTTCTTAATCAAAAAGAAAACTTGAAAAAAATCTTCAAAATTCTTTTCAAATTTTCTGATTATTTAGACAAATTTTTTTCCGCTCAGATGCAATTTTTAATCCAAGTTTATTTAATTATTTCGATGCAATTGTCATGAGGGGTTACTGTACAACTTCGACTAATTGCTCGAAACAATTAAATAGCAATTAAAATCTGCAGCTGGCGCGGGCCTATAACTCTTAACAGCACATGTCGTGTAATTAGGGATTTTAAAATTTCCTATTTAAAAACTTCATGAGCGCTGTGTTGTGAAAGTAAATTGAACCGTAAACGTCCATTACTTTACAGCGCGAAAAAAAATCTGACAGAAATTTTGGGTAACTTATTCTGATCTCAATTCTGAAGATCAGGTCAAAAAGTTATTGATATTTGTTTCGAGATTGGAAATTTAACAAAGACAATCAAAGCAGTAATATTTTGAACCGTCAAAATAATTTGGCTCCAGTTGTTAACTACAGAAGAAGATCTTGAGGTTAATTTTCTTTCTCGATGAAAATTCATCTGAATGAAATTAATTCAATCTCAGTCTTCTTATTATCTTTTATCTGTTTAATTTTATTTGTACTATTTCTACAATAAAAAGTCATATAAAACACCTTAGCTATTTTTAACTATTAATAATATAAACTACGAAGTAATATTTTCATTGCGCTCCATTCGCGCCCGCGTCTTTCGCGCTTTTCTCTCTGCTGTTGCATGCGCCGAAAAAGTTAATGGCTATTGGTCTGTACTCAGATTTCTGAAGTTCGAACAAGTTTATATATTTTTTAAAACATCAGTAGAAAAAAGGACAGGTATTGCCGACCCCTGCATGCAATTCAGCCCTTAAAGATGTTCGAATAGCGAACTTTGTTAGGGTTTTTTCAAATTTTTGACGCCAATGACAAACTCATTGATTCGATTTTATAAGAATCAGAATCTTATCATCTAGATAGAATCAGAATTTCAGAATCTAGAAGCTCAGAGATAACCAGAGTTTTTAGAAGTTTGAAACTTTCGGTTCCGGTTGTGATAAATTGTTAATAATAGAGTTTTAAAAAGCTTTTTCAATCCTCAAGTTTATACATATACAATTATGTATATATACAAATGTTTATACATATACATTATACAAGTTTATATGTAGTCTATAAATTATAGACTAATTTTATACGACTATGAAAATATATATTGGTTCTTCAATGACGAATCATCCTTCATCATCATTTCTTCTCTTGTCATAATTAGATTAATATTGAAAGGCTGTCTGGAAGACAATTTGTCTTCATACATCTTAATTGAGAAACTTTTTGTTAATGAACCATAGACTATTATCCGAAGTTTATTGACCTTTATATAATGATTTATGTCCGGATAGCTGAACAATATTCAAAAATTTCGGTTATCATTACTTATATCGAAGATTATCCCTACTTCTGCGTTCTAACTGTGACGTCACAAGAAGAGACAATGACCAATGAAATCACAGGATTCTTCCAATAAGTCGAAAATCGTGTGATGTGATTGGACACTGTCTTTTCTAATGACGTCACAGTGAGAACGCATGAGTAGGGATAATCTTCAATATACAGTATGCTATTTCTTAGATGGCGGAGACCACTACATGATTTTGGCCAGACCGACCAATAAGAACTAAGATGGAACAAGACCATTGCAAGATTATTGAACGCGAGCCAATCAACATGTGTATGATCAGTTACATTCTGAAGTATTACTGGCTAACTAAACAATTACATTCTGTAGTTATTAATGTCATTCGAGTACGTGGTCTGAGATCTGATATTGAGTCAATGAGCATAGTGTTCAGAACGCTGTGTTCTCAATGAACCCAACTCAATTTGATTATACTATCAGTGACCTGGTAATGTGTAGTATAATTTAATTGAATTGAATATTTTAAAAACAATGCTCATCGTTGTCGAATGGCATCAATATGTAAAGTATTGATTTGGTTTGTCTTAAATCGACTCCTCAGATTAGATTTTTCACATATACTGGTCTGTGCCAAATTTCATGGTGCGTTTAATGATGGAAAAATTTCACGATTTTTAGCTGTAATAAAGGGCCAATACCGCTGAATGTTCCAATATCGCCGAATGTGCCGATATCGCTGAAAATGCCCAATATCGCCGAATTTTTTGAGATTTCTTTTAGAAATAACAATGTGGGCGTCATCAATGACGTCATTTTTGACATAGAATCCCAAATTAACTCTTTTCAGTTTTAAATTAATTCTACGCATTTTGGTGATTCAGTTCATTCGACCCGACTTTACAACTCTTTATAAAATTGAAAAATTGTTCGACATATGACGTCATTTCGAACGCCTACGCGTTTTTTTGTTTTGAAACAGAAAAAAGTTATTTATGTCTCTATATCGTTGAAAGTACCAATATCGCCGAAAATGCCAAATATCGCCAAAATTTCTTGAAAAAAAATTTCTGCGATATTGAGCCCCTTTAATATTGTTATCACGTGTCGATAAAATATTTTTTAATTTTTCTTTTTAATTTGGATTAAGTAACTTAATTAAAGTTTCATCACAATCAACCAAAAATTTAAATATGTTTATTCTAATGGTGGACTCGTACATATTTAATCAAATTATAATTTGAAAGCGATAAGTGAACCAAATGCAAATTGCAATTATTCAATTTAAAAATATGATTAATGTTCACATAATATTATTTTTTTGAACTTTGAAGAGCTTCTTTAGTGAATCTACATTACAGAAAATGAAATAATTCTGAAAATATACATTCCGCGAAATTTTTGATAAAATATTTCTCAAGAATGACCTGCATGGTTAGTGTTATTCGCCAATAAATTTGACAATGCTCATTGTTTTTTGAGAGTATAATACAGCGGTTAACCACTTAAAGCCCCCTACAGCTTTTGTCAAAAAAGGTGGCTTCAAGTGGTCAGGGGGGCTTTGAGTGGTCAACCACTGTATTGTTGGTGAAATCTCCCAAAAGGGAAGTACAAAAGCGATCAAGACGAAAAAAGAAAAGAAACCCGGGTGGAAACGTCGCCCTGCCAGTTGCCTCAAAGACCTAAACGGCCTTTCAGACCAATGGCAGGCCGACTTTTTCCTACGGTATACAAGAATATGGGGTATCTATAGTTTACTCAGAATACGAAGTATACGTTGTATACGCATATCCTGTTCCAACCCCTTTGAATCAAAAGCGATTTTGAATTGTAAAATACGTAGTTGTACAATACGTATTGTACAATACAAAATCGTTTTTGATTCAAAGGGGTTGGAACAGGATATGAATGGAACTTTCTACGTAATAATCTTGAAAATATTTATTCTGGCTATGCTTACGATCGT
Source organism: Oikopleura vanhoeffeni (assembly GCA_004367855.1). NCBI lineage: Eukaryota > Metazoa > Chordata > Appendicularia > Copelata > Oikopleuridae > Oikopleura > Oikopleura vanhoeffeni. The sequence continues at coordinate 59,139 of SCLH01000485.1, forward strand.
AAAGTTAATAGTTATTTTTCTAAGTTATATTTACTGCAATATTCCGAGTTTATGGCATCTCCTTAACCCTTGGAAGCACAGAGCCTTATTAAAGCTTAACCCTGTGAGCAAAGAAAAAAAGTTCCGCAAAGGCACCAGTGCCTATATATAGGCATTTTTTCAATGCTGATTGCAGAAAGCCCAAGGTAGTTGGAGTTTCAGTTTTTTTGCATAAGGAAGTTCAAACAATATATTTTTGCATCCTACATTTCATATTCTAGAATTTTGATGTTTAGTTATAAAAATTAACTGATAAGAGCAAGGTATAGCATATCACGTGATACAAGCTCACAGTGGGTTCACAAATTATTTTGCTATTGGAATCGATGCACAAGGATCTGACCTACGTCATTGTTTTTTCCGATTTGATCTATACATGATCAATCAAAAGTTATTTCTAAATAGGTCTTACATTTTGATGAAAAATCATAATTTTTTCATAAAAAATGGTTATTTTTCCTTATAAAAGCAGATTAGTACACTTCTGATATTATTTCCGGGTTGATGTCTTAATCAAGTGACTCTGTGGACAATTTTTAATTGCTTAAATTAATTTTTTAGTGATTAATATTTTCGTGAAATACTTAAAATTGAAAATTTTGAAATATCACTTCTGAAGAAAAATATCTGTTCCTGTAAACTAATTAATCTTGTTTTTGAGTTGTCATTGACACTGTGTCAATCATGCACAAAACACTTTCCTAAAAAATGACTATTTTAAAATTTTGATTAATTTAAAAGATCGCATTTGTTTTTTTTAGAAGTAAAAGTTCAGAAAAAATCTCAAAAAATCAACCCCCCGTATATTTTGAACAAAATTTCAAATAAAAATAAGTTATTTTTTTGAGATCCTTGCAAAATTCTTTATAATGTATTCGAACGAGACAATTCTACAATGTTTTTTGCCGTTTAGATGATTTTAAGTATGCTCGTGCTATAGGCGCTGTCTCACACGGGTTCAGCCACTTTGAATGATCCAAAATGGTGCCGTTCCACCATAATTTGTCTAGAAGTGGTCGGGTGACCATGAACTTTATATGAAAATACAAATCAGGGATATTCAGACGAAGCTTTGCAAATAAATGCATCTCTTACTGACCTAGAAGTAAAATGCATTTATAAGAAAATTGAGGGGATAAAATCAGAGTCGTTTGAAATAAAATATAATTTTTAATTAAGAAATAGGCTTTTTCGAAGACTGCAAAATAAGCCAACAAATTATCAAGTGATTAAATTTTTATATAATGTTTTCCTTTATTGATTGTTTTACTCTGAAAGATTTACCCATATAAAAATAAATTGGATTTGTAAAATTAATATCTTACGTATAAATGACGCAATTATCAAATATTTTAATCAATATCCTTATTTGTAATCCTGTACTACTTATGTCGTTTTTCGATTTATTATGGAATCGATTTACACACTGCAATAATAATGAAAGCATTCTTTTATACGTTTCTGTCACATACGATAATAATTTTCAAGGTGAAATATCCCAAGGATATTATCCTTCAACCATTTGAAGTCTTGATCCTGAAGTATACTTTAAGTATACCTTAGGTAATACCTAAGGTAATACCTTTCGGACCGGGAGAATCAGATGCAAGATATAAAACGATGTTATTTTCCCAAAACACTCCAAGGGCTAATCAATTAAAGTTTTCTCTGACTAAGTGTGGTCAATAACGCTATTAAAGAACGCAATCAGGTCTCGAGTAACTCTTCCAGTTTTTGAACCGGAAGTCAATTTACGGTGTGTTTTGTTTTTGAACCGGAACTCGTCAAACATCGAGTTCCTGTTATAAGTGAATCCCGGAATTTGCCAAACTTAGGCCACCGGCTTTTAACTTGAGTGTTTGTTAACTTTGGCTACTAGGATTTCGACACAAATTCTTCTACAGTAGTACTTGTAGACTAAAAAATTTGAAGCATTCATTTTATTTATTTTTTATTCAAAAATAAATGAAAGTGAAAACCAGAACCTGTCAAAAACTGACTTCCGGCACAAATAATAGAAACCGGAACACGCCATAAATTTACTTTCGGTACAAAAACCGGAAGAGTGAACCCCTACCAGTCAGTTTGCTTTAACAAAACCCAAAATGTAAACGATGTGGAGTCCACATTGAAGACAACCTATGTTATACACGTATTAAGATGCACTTTGGTGCCTAACGCAGATGTCATGACATTGAAAACCCCGATTTTCACTTAATTCTTGACGACCAACTTGAGAGCCTTGATGCTATTTGACAGATCCGGATATGGGCGCTTGATGAAAAACTTTTTACTGGGTATATTCTATTCGATATACCATCAAAGTTATGTTTTAAAATCCAGGCAACTTTTGTAACTTTTCAATTTTCGTAGTATTTCTTTTTTACAAAATTTTGAGTTCGAATTAAACTTTTCGAATTCGTCAAATTTTCAAATATTTTTGGAAAAAGTTCCGAAAATTAAAAAAAATTTCCTAATTTTTGTTAATTTTTTTCAAATTATTTGTTTCGAATCAATGAAAAAAACTCTACTAAATGGCAACTTTAACTTTTCCATTAGGTGACCAAATATTTTTTTATATGCTCTTTGAAATCATGTGACATTTTTTGGGGATTTTTGGTCGAAAGTATTTGGAAATATTTCGAAAATTTTCGTCATTTCTTTTTCAAACTATTTTCAAACTAACTTTTCTGAATTCACCGGCTAAAAATGTATCGAATGCCACCTTTTATTTTGTTTCTTCGCTCTTGTTCATAATTGTTTCATACTCTAAATCATAATTTTTGCAACGAAACTATGGTTTGGGAGAAATTGGTTGAAGCCCTCGGTAATCAAAAATAAAAATAAAATTATTACACTGGAACTTGCTAAATTATTAAGCCGTCCTGTAACAGGACTCCTGTTCATTGAATTCAATTTTTTTCATTCATCTCATGAAAAAAAATATTTCTTTCTATGTGCCAAAATTTCGGTTTTTTTCGATTTTTTTGGAAATTTTCGATTTTGACCGTTTTTTCCGGTACTAATTCATAAAAATAAAAAATTTATTTTACTTCAATTTTGACGCCTTCAACTAAAATGTCCCGTTTTAAGAGTGTGCTTTTAAAAGACGATTAACAAAGTAAAAATTATAGATTGGAACAAAATTAGTACGAAGTACGCTCAAATGGTGGCACCGTTCATTTGTAAAAACATTTTTTTCCGAAAATTTACGCAGTGGTAAAAAGTTTACCAAAAAGTGCAAATTTGTCAAATAGCACCGACCCTCTTAGTCGGTGGGTCGAGTGGGTGACGATAATCGGTTTTTTACTAGTTTTCAAGTGCGGTTTCTGAGAAACCCGGATAAGGAAATCACTATATTCGTTTTTTTTATTATGTAAGACAATTCTTTAAAATGATACCAGTACTTATAAAGTTACGAGAAAATTCAACCTACGCGCAGAAAATGGCTTTTAGTAGGCTTCCCAAAAATCACTAAAAAGCTATCTCCTCTTTCGTGTGATATTATTTGTTTCTGTAATTTGGCAATAGGTCTTAATTTATGAATACGAAAATCGTCTGGAGCCCTTTTTTGAAATGTATGCCTCTAGTTGTCAAAACAGTCAATTTGGGAGGCTCACTGAAAATTTATCATACTCTTTGTATACTCTACGTATGATTCTTTCAAAGTTCATGAATGTACGTAGATTATTTTTATAAAATTATACAGTCATGACATGTATACAGTCATGGACTTTAAAAGAATCATACGTAGAGTATACAAAGAGTTTGATGGCTGCATGCTGTAAAGGCAAATAACGGTCATAGAACTTAACTAACCAAAGTTTTAAATGTATGTCCTCCTGGAGTTTTCAGGCTATAACAATGATTTAAGACTTAAATTAACCGAACAGAACGTGAGCAGACCTCCTATAAAAGATTTCGTAAAAAATCTTGGATTTGGCTCAAGCTTTATCAAAAAAACTGTTTTTTTGACCTTATTTTAGGGGTCTCAGTCAAAATGTATCTCCTCCCTAGATTTGAAATTTACACATTCGAAACCCACATAAATGTGTAGCTGATGAGTCCGTGCAGAGCCCTAGGAAGGTTTTTTTCAAATTGTTTATCGTTTTTCATAAATCGCGTTTTGATTTTCTAAAAATTGATAAATTTGAATAAAATTTTGCGAAGAGTTTTGTTCCCCCTTCCGCCTTATCTTAAATTTTACTTAAACCTACTTTGAATAAAATCGGACAAGATTGGAATTAAACACAAATACCACTTGAGATCGGAGCGACATCAGGATTGCAAAATCACTCGTTCCAAAAAAACTTATCCGTCTTTTCAAAGTAACTTGGCGAAAAAGTACTTTTGTCCATTACAAACAATTAATAGTTAAAAACTTAATCAGATGATTTATTATTCGGATTTGTGATAATCAGTCGGACAAAGAAAAAATTGTGTTCCAGGCTATTATCTGTCAGATGTCATTTGAATAAAATATGAATGTTACATTATTTCTTACTCCGTAACAAATTTGTAATGCTCTTTACGAACACTCATTCAGAAAACATACATTTCACACCAGCACAAAATAAAATAAGGAATTTAAATCGAAATTATTCTAATTTTATTTTAAAGAACAGAAGCTCATTTCTCAATGCTTGGTCTCTCGGTATATGCAAATTAATGTTTCGGAAATGCGGAATATCGATTAACAAAAAGTTTGAGGAACTCGTTTTTTAGTTAAAGGGAGTGGGCGTCGATAATAACGCTTTTTTTAATTTTCAAGCGCAGTTTCTTCGAAACCTAGTACAGTATGAGAAAGTTATCCAATTTTGTTGTAAAATTTTGTCTTGGGCTCTCTAAAAATGCTTGTGAATTTCAGATTTTTTAAAAAATTTTGATAATATTTTTGAGAAAATTGAATTTAACCTTTTTTGTGCAGTATTTAGAGACAGAAACTTTTAGATAAAAACTGGTACCTTTAATTTCAAACCCGCTTAAATTTCACTATGAATTGCAAAAACCATTTTTTTTGTTCAAAAATATCAAATCAGAAGAAAATATATTAGCCAAAAAACGCAGTAAAAATTCTTTACCAAATACAAGGTAGATGGACAAGAAAGTTTTTTGGTAACATTCAAATATCGACCCCCACTCTCTTAATGAACAAGTTTTTGGTCAGGAAAGACTCACCCCAATAAATATTACCTAATTATTTTGTTGAAACTTTTTTTATTTTATTTTGTGTGATCAAAGAAGCCGCGCGCACCGCTTTTTCAAAAAAAAATTTCAAGATTTCACCGTATAAAATGACCGATAAAGGGCTTGTGAGTCTAAAATTCAAGCTGATTGTAAGCAATTTTTAAGTGATTGATACTTCTTACAAAAACAATATTCTTATTAAATTCGGAGGATATTTCCGAATTATATTTTGTTTTCGCCCGTGAATTGATAAAATTTCACCCTAGACATAGGATGATTGAAATCTTAAAGATTGAAGTTTCCGATCAAAATGGTTTTCATACCATCACCAACAATGAAGCCCGAGATAGATTAAGAAAATTGGTAGGGGGTCACTCTTCCCGCTTTTGTGCGGGAACCCAATGTTTGGCGAGTTCCCGTTTCCATTTTTTGTGCGGGAACCCGATGTTTGGCGAGTTCCCGTTTCCATTTTTCTGCGGGAACCCGATGTTTGGCGAGTTCCCGTTTCCATTTTTTGTGCAGGAAATTTTGCTGGTTTAAAGAAAATAACTGTTATACTATTTGAATCATGTGATGCGAAGGTGAGATGAGGAGACAGTCGACATTTCCCCCCAAAAACCCTTCTCGAAGGTTCTATTTTGGTCACTCGGATTCGACAAATATTATTAAGGTAGTATTGTACACTCGTGGCATGGCAAAATTTTTCTCGGAAAAGTCTATGGTTATTGTTGAAAAATATGGTCGTTTGTTCCTGCGGAACACAATCCTATTTTTTAACCCTAACCCTAGCCTTTCCCAAGAAACAGCTTTGCGTCGTTTTATACAGTGTACACTGAACACGAGTTTACCTAACCCTAATTCTAATACTTTCAAGATAGGGTTATATAAGTGTACACATAAACTAATAGTGTACACTCGGGGCATGGCAAAACTTTTTGTCAAAAAAACTAGGGTTGGTGCAAGAAGACTAGGGTTTCTTCTCACCCCAACCCTATTTTTCTTCCTGACAAACAAGTTTTGACGGTTTTATATTTTGTAATATAGTTGATTCGAAGGCACACATTTCGAACGGAATATATTTGGGAAATTCATTTTCATTGGAGTTGAGGTTCTCGCGTATGCGTCTTCGTTTTCAGGCGTGTAGGTTTTGTCTTTCTCTGTGTAATCAAATTCATTCATTTTTAAATGAAAATTTAAAATAAAAATATTTGAAATCAATAATAAAATTTTACGTCTACAGAACAATTTTTTAAAGTTAAAAAAATGAATCATAATCAAAAGCTGAGAGTCTCAGTTTAATAATTTTTTTGTGCGGGAACCCGCTGTTTGGCGAGTTCCCGTTTCCATTTTTTGTGCGGGAATCCGATGTTTGGCGAGTTCTCGTTCGAAAACAAAAAGCAGGAACCCGCCAAAAATCGAGTTCTCGTTTCAAAAGCGGGAAGAGTGACCCGATACCAGAAAATTTCATGTCCTCTTTTTCTTTTTCTATCTCTTATTAACAATAAGTAATTATTCATTTCATGTACAACCCTTATCTGGGAAACCATTATTTTTGTTGTTTTCATTTAAACTGAAACTTTTAACTTGGACTTCCTATGTGGCTGAATTGCCTACACAAACATCGCGCATTCAAAATGGTTTCCCAGATTACTATTTGACAATGCAGCAAGAATGTCTTTCTGCTGCAGATTTGCAGTGCAGTGAATACTAATAAAATCAACGCCTACGCTAAATTGGTCACACGGATTGGAAAAGCAAATTATTTTTCCAAATCACTAGATATATAGATCAGCCAATCAGCAGCACTTTCGAGCCAAATTAATGTTCATGAGTCTCCTGGGGAAACCCTCTCCCCCACAAATAATTGTTTTCCAGAGTAGAGTTTTATAATTAATTTACACCCACAACGCTCTTTAAAATTTAAAAGCAATTTTAAGCAAAATCATCATTCTCGTCAATCTAAGTTTATTTATTATTAATTCAATTTAAAGACAAATTTTCCATTACAACAATTTAATTTTTGATTTGATAGTTTTTAGGTGCCAGACTATACTGCCAGTTCTAATTGATTCATTTTAACATTTCATGGAAAATTAATCGTGAGCAACCAGTGGTCAAGAAAAATTATTTCGGGTTGATTAGTGGTAAAAAAAGGAAAAAAGAATGGAAGGATGCCTTTGGTTTTATTAAATTTAAACAATTATCGACACTTTTTTTATGGAGGCATACTACTACTTATAATATTTTTTCGTTTGTTCTCCTTAAAAATACTCTTTTAATTGAAAAAAGGCATTAGAGCTGACGGCTATTCTCAACCGACACTGACTTGATTTATTTTTTCTTGGATATTCTGCCATACTATAATCATTACTGCTGAATGGCTTTAATTTGTGAAAAATTGAAAATTTATATAAAACGATATTTTTCTTGATTTACATCTTTTCAAACCGCTTTTTTTAGTATCGCAGGGATACCGAATATTCCATGGTTTCACCAGAAACTCTGAAGGACCAAAAAGTAATCAAACAAAAGCGAAGATCTGTATTTAGGAGGATAGGACTGGGAAAAGTTGGATGGATTCGGTTGAGAAATAAATCAGAGAAAATAAGTCCGAAAATTGGCAATGGAAAAATTCAAAACGCTAAACGAGAAAATAGGGTGACGATAGCCTCCAATGATTCAAAATGTAAAAATGGTAAATAATAATAAATTTTGAATGAAAATTTTAAAAATTATGATTTCAGCGGCAATTTTTTTATATAATTTAACTTACCTTTCAAAATTCTAAAAAAAATTTTAACTTATTAACTAATTCTAAGGCGGATAAATTTGTTACGAATATCATTTTTCTAAATTGTTACGATAAAATCCTACTACCTCTGAAAAATCGAAAGTCAAATCTTTCAAATTTTTCACAGCCATTGTCTATTAGTTGATGTTTATCATTTTTCTTAACAATTATTTTATTCAAATATTCATCGATCTTCGAAATCTGAATTTTGCCTAGGTGGCGCTAAATCGCAAAAATCGTACATTGTCGAAGTGAGATTTTCATGATTTAGTAAACCAAAAATATGCGCAATTATCGGCTTTCTGGACATAGTATTATAAACCATGGGTCTATTTTGACCACATGTGGTGTTAGAGCCACAATAAACAAGCTATAAACAATACGATTTTGGCTATATTTCCAAATTCGATCGATTCATATTCACAAAAAGTATGATCGTTTTAGAAAAACCATAGAAATTTCAAGATTTCATCTGTCACTTTTCTAGAGCTCGTAGACGTTATTCAGGTCAGCAAATAATTTTCGAGTCAATTATACCTTGAATTATTTTTTTCTCTAAATTCATGGTATAATAAAGCCTTCCTATTCTGCGTTTATCAGGAAGCACCTTTTGAAAAAGTCCAATTTGCCTTAACCACCCCCTTAATATCTTAAAAGGTTTTCACAATATAAAAAAAAAATATTTGATTTGTTGAAAATCTCAAAATTAATTAGACTATTTTCAAGAAAAACAAGCTAAAATTACAGACAAAATAATTTTATTAAAATGGCTCCTAGCACGTAAAAAATAATTGAAATGAACTGTCATCATATATGACTTTATTAAAACATATCGTCTGAAAGTCTTACGGTAAGACTCTTAACTCATCGGAGAATTAGTAATCTGGATCAGTATTAATAATTTTTGGTCACGGTGTCTTTTTATTTGGTAGAATGTAAATAAATTTTTAGAGAGTTATTTATAGTTGAAATACCGTTTTAGAAAGAATTTAATAAATTCTATAAAAAAATGAATAAAAAAAGTAAGTTTTTTACGTCAGACGTATTATGTCTATTATTTCCAAATTTTAATTATTAAAACAAGAAATATTAATGATTTTGTGTAAAAAATTTGGCGTGGAGAGTTACAAAATCAAATTTTTAATTTAAGGAAAAATTGAACTAATTCGAAATTTTTTGGCACACGAAAAAGACAGTCTATGAAATTTTTACAATTTTAAAGCTTGGCTTGTCTTAAAATGTCTCGAACAATTTTTCTGTTTGAATGACTGATACTGTATTTGAATCATAATAAATATTCCCATTACTGATTCAGTATATATTCTCACCCAAGTTCATCCGTTTAGTTAGCTACAAAAATGTCGATGTGTCTAGATGACAGTAATGGAAATATCTATTATTCATAAACTTATATCAGAATCTATCAATAATTTATACTTTTGGAATTAAAAAAAAACACGAACATCAAGGTGAAATTTTAAAAACATTTTTTAAAACAGTTTATCATAACAGAAACCGGTGCTTTGAAATATAAATAGAAACCAAAAAATAATATGCGTAAAACGGTTTTTGTTCGTGTCAAAGAACTCAAATTCTGACGACTAAATGTGAATGAAAATAATATCTCACGGCCGGACATATATTCGAGGAGCCAGAGACTTTTTGGAAAAATTACCCAATTTTGGCCGTTTTTGACAGTTTCACACGCCAAAAAATGAATAACTTGATAAAAAAGATATAACAAGAAATATATATTCGAAATCAGCAAAAAATAAAATGTTAAATTAAGCTAAATGGCCGATCCTGATTGGTTCAAATTACGACCAATAAGAATCTCAATGTCGTCTCATTTTTGTCAATTATTTTCATCTCAAAAATAGCAAAAAAAAAATTCATTGTGAATGAAAATAATATCTCGGACATATATTTGAGGCGCTAGATTAAAAATAAGGTTTGAATATTGAATTTGGCTACCTTGCGGTCAAAATTTGAACTTTCTTTAACGAATTTTTTGGTTCTTTATAAATTTCCTCAACTTTCTAGTGCAATCCCGACTTTCTAGTAAAAAAATATTACCTGAATTTGATTGTGGACAGGCTAATTTTTACATTCTTTGAATCGTGATTTGGAAATTTTACAAGAGAGTTTCAATTTTGCCGATATAGACTATATCATATGTAGTATATCATATATAGTTCCCGAGTATGACCCTAGCTATATAGGTATAGGCTTTACGATATAGCCTGAACCGTATGGCCTATGCTGTCAGAGTATCACTGTCACGGTATAACTGTCACAGTTTTACTTTCACAGTATAACTGTCACATTATAACTGTTACAGTATTACTGTATGAGCTAAAAATTACATCGATTCGTCTCAACCAATTTTAATATTTTTTCTACATAGGTATAATATTATCGGCATTTTTTTCTACATGAAATACATGACCTTAAAAATGTAGAATTTTTCCAAGTTTATTGCTTTTTTACGTTAAAAAAATGCGTCATAATTACTTTGACTCCTTTACAGCATCTCAAATCATCAGGCGACCATTAAATTTTGATTTCACAAGTTATTATAAGACTAAAGTTTTTTTTTATTTTGAGAACCATAGGTTAATTTTGCCCATAGACGACATTAGAGCCGAAAGTTATATCACTTACAACATTTGTCAAATAATTTAATAATGTAGTTTATGATAACGTTTTCATGTTTATTAATTTTCAACTTTTTTCATAATAATGAAAACTTCCAACCATTTTAGTAATACATAAAATTTGTCAAATTAATCTTATTTCTGCTCTAGCGCCGTCTATGGTCTAAATTGACCAATAGTTCATGATATCGTTTCCAGAAAATCGCTTTACACACATCTTTTGACAGTAAAAATTTTCGAAAATATTACTTCCGGTACCGGTGGTTCAACTTTACCGGTTGATTTTGACTGACTGACAATCATCACATAGTGACCAAAAATATTCACCTTTGAAAAGGAACTTTTCTTTTCGATGACTTTACTTGTGTTTGCTTTTGTTATGTTTTACTCTCTGCAGACTCCGCGGAGTAATATTTTCGAAAATTTTTACTGTCAAAAGATGTGTGTAAAGCGATTTTCTGGAAACGATATCATGAACTATTGGTCAATTTAGACCATAGACGGTGCTAGATCAGAAATAAGATTAATTTGACAAATTTTATGTATTACTAAAATGGTTGGAAGTTTTCATCGGATGCTTCACGTTTTCATTCGGAGCTCCGGGCGTTAAAGGTCCATTTTTAAATTGTTTTTTTGAAAGAAATTTTTCGTCTCAAAATGACCAAAAAAAATCTCTACCAGAATCTTGTAACAAGATGCAAAAATATAATCGGTAACCATTTTTGACTTTTGAAATTTTTTATTTGAAATTATCACACATAAGTAATGTAACATTAGTAATGTTACATTACTAACATTACTAATGTTTTGGTTGTAATATCACAAACCAATAGTTGTTTAAATCATGAACTCTTATCAGCTGGTATTTAATTTAATCAAACAGATCCAATTCATACTGTATTCAATTTTTGATAAATTAAGTATGAATCATACCGATTACGGGGTCCTCTGGTCATTTTTTGCCACTTCTTCAGCCAAAATTTTTATTTAATTCGGCTTTTGAAAAAAAAATTATCCGATTAAGTTCTTAGACAGATCAAACTGAGCACAAATATCTAGTGAATAATAAAATAAAAACAATTGGTCCGAATCGGACCATTTTTGTTATCTTATCCGAGATTACTGAAATTGTTTAATTATCGGTTTTTGTTTAAAATAATTGGAAACAATGGTCTGATTCGGACTATTTTTTAGTTAATTTTTTCTGAATATATTTGTGGTAAGTTTGAGCTATCTAAGAACTTGATCAGATAAGTCGTTTTCAAAAGCCGAATTAAATTAAAATTTTGGCTGAAAAGTGGCAAAAAATGACCAGAGGACCCCGTAATTGATACTGTACCTGATTCATACATAATTTATCAAAAAATCAAGCACAGTGAATGTTTGATCTTCATTTGTGAAATCCTTATAATCGCTCTGAGTCAACTTCAACTGACGTTAATTAATCTGTCAGATTTTCAAATTATTTGTACGTTTCTTGCTGCATTATTCATTCAATCTAATAAAGATTGATTATAAATCATTATAATCAATCTGAATTATTACTTCTGGTCATTTCAGCTCAACTTGTCGAATAGTATTGAGATTTATCTTCAAGATATTCGAATTTCAACGGTCTTCATCGGATTTTTATTAGAGGGACTTTCAGCTCTGAGTAAATAGTGTACCTTCTGTATAATATACAGCATGTCACGTTTTTTCTTTCTTTTTTCCAATTTGCATAATTTGCTATCCGCCAATGAGAAACCGAATTCAATTTTGCAAATACCTACGTCTTTTCCAGATTGAACCAATCAAAACGGTGGAATTCAAAATTTGCAAATTGGAAAAAAAAAGAAAAAACGTTCTTGAAGATACGGGTTAATACTGTTTGACCAAGTTGAACTGAATTTCAGCCTGACATATAAAGGCTAATTCGTTGATCCCATCCTCTAATTGCCATCCCGATATGTGATGTTTTTAAGTTAATTCACGGTGGTCGAAAATTATTTGGAACACCCTGGCCAGATATCAGCAAAAATAAAAAGATAAAAAAAATTTAAATAAGAAAAATTATTTATTTTAAAATTAAATTGATGTCCCCAGTGGAGACTCCCCACCCTTAATATTATACCAACCCTCATTTTAATTTTTGAACCTTGAAAATGAGACATGAATCATGTCACATGATGAATTTTTATATAATTCGGCTTTTGAAAACGACTCATCCGATTAAGTTTTTTGATAGCTCCAACTGAGCACAAATATCTAGTGAATAATACAATAATAGTAAATAGGCCAAAATCGGACCATGTTTAGATTTTTTCCGAGATTACTGATTTAGTTTAATTGTAAGTTTTACTTTAAAAAATTGGAAACAATGGCCTGATTCGGAATATTTTGTTTCAGTTTATTTTTCTTCAAATATTTGTGCTCAGTTTGAGCTATCCAAGAACTCAATCGGTTGAGTCGTTTTCAAACGCCGAATTAAATAAAAAAATTGGCTGAAAAAGTGGCAAAAAGTGACCGCAGGGCCCCGTAATTGATATAGCGTAAATTAAGTCATTTAGGCTAAATGATTCAGCTCATAATAAAGTCCGGTTTTAATCATCATAATCGAATACAAATTATCGTATTTTATATTTGATAAATTATGTATGAATTCAAACTGGTCGAAATCAAAGTATAGAACAGCTGATAAAAGTTCATAATTTTGATGAAATATGCATATGTTTGCATTATTAATATTTCTGAATTTAAATATAAATCACCAATTTTTAGTTTTTAATTAATCAATTAGGTCAATTCATTCAGTTTCACAATGTTTTTGATAAAAAAAAACTTTCCATACCTAATATGCTCAGAAAAAGGTGGTTTAGTTAGTAAAAAGCAGGAAGATATAAAAAATATCAAACTTATATATCATTTTCAAGAATTCAATTTGATATTATATCATGTGCCGAGAACTACATTGAATATTTTCAAACCTTTTATTCGTCTAATTGGACTCTGTGATGTTCTTTATTAAACCAAATTCACTTCTCATCACTTCCTAAATGTAAATATACAGTATACTCATAGATCAGGAGTAACTTCGGATGAATTGGGAATATAAGTTATATTATATAATATATATAACAGCAAAAATATAAGCTGATTTAAGCTGATTGAAAGTTTTTTAATTATTCGAACTACTTTAATTTGTATAAGGTCTAGCCGAACTAAAATAAATCACCTTCAAACGTTTATGCCTGCTAAAAATTGATTAAGTTTGTTTTACTCAAAATTACTCAGAAGGAGTCGAGTGAGCTTATATATTATTGTACCGGTAGTTCTGTAAGTTTTTAACCGATGTCAATAAAAAATTAAAGGGGGTTTGAAAATATTTAATTAAAAAATAAAATTGGAAAATGTTGTTATAAAACCTCAATAGTAAGTTTTAAGAACCTCGACCCGGACGAAGAGTCCGGAAACGAATGCCATGGTGTTGTTATATCTCAATGCTTTGCATTTATTTACTTTATTTGTTTATCGGCGCAGTCAAAGATTTCAAATTATTTTAAAACAATCATCAAAAAAATTTTAAGCCTCATAAATAAAAAGTTTTTCGATTCATCACCTTGATGAATGAGCATTCACTCAAGTTAACTCCCACTTGCGCAGGCAAAAAACACAGAAAATTAAGTAAACTCGCATAGATTTGGAAGTGCAAAAAATACAAAATTGCATTTGGATACTGCATTGGCTGACCAATACTTAAGGGGGTGGTCAGGGTAAGCTTTTTTGGTCATTTTCGACTTTGATCGTCAATTGTGAGAAAACTAGATATGACAAAAATAAAAATTGGTGGTTTTGAAAACCTCAGACAATTTTACGCAATAATTACTGAATTACTAATTACATATTATCAAATCTTATCATTGTCTTCCACAGTTCTCATAAAGACTCGCTCTGACCACCCCCTTAAATACTCAATGTCCCAAAAATATTTATTTTCGACAATGAGGGGTACTTTTGGGGGTCTTTATTTTGGTCTCTGTCTTTCAAAACACTGTTGCTTAGGTGGAGTCAACTCACGGCCACCGAAGGTTTGAGGTCAATCATTGAAGTTTTAGCACTTTGAGAATGCCAAGGTGAAATAACTGATTTTTTATTGAATGTAAAAACTTAAACTTTTTAAATAAGTCAAAAGTAACTTGAAATTAATTTGAGATCACCAAACAGTCGTTTTCAGTCATTTGGAGTCATCGGCTGAAACTCAGCGATGTGATGATGCTAAAAAATCTGTCAAATTGAAAAAAGCCGATTTTGCTCAAAAATATTTTTATATTTTTGCTTTAAATTTAAAGTTTTGCGGTGGAATAAAAAAATATAAAAAATCATTATCCCTGAATCAAACACGAGAAGAAAAAGGTTAGTTTAACTTATACAGACCGAAAATTTTTAAGTGGCGTCGCGGAATTGGTAAAGCTATCTTTATCAAGACCTAAATGCACTTCAATTTGACGATTTGAAATAAGGAATTTCAAAAGTCAAAAATCGGTTTCAATGTGTTTAAGCTATCTTGGTGAGGAAATTTTCTGGTCATTAAAGACGTAGGATTTTTTTTTGGTTTTTGAAAATTTTTCAAAAAAAATTTATTTTAGGTCAAATTTATATGACTAACTTTAGCCACCTGTAAAAGTGCAAATTAGGAGCTAGCGCCACTTTTTTTTTCTGCAATCAGGAAAAAGGCTTATACAATTTCAAGTTTTTTGATTTAGGTCATAATGACCACCCGGTCGACCACAATGACCGGTCAACCTCAAGGTCATCGAATTCGTATAAAAGAATTGGTCTCCGTGGCCGACTTTCTAATGAACGTATTAGGAACCATAGGTGAATTATGTACGCTTACGGTTTGATATGATTTGAGAGAAGTTCAGTGATCGCTTTGAATACCACCAAAAGATTGCTCGTAGTCGACTTTCTAATGACGGTATTAACAACCATGGGCTAATTATGTATACTGAGGGTGCTAGAGAGCAAAATACATTTTCATGATTTGAGAGGCCAAGGTCAATCTCAAAGTCATCGAATTCGTATAAAAGACCCATCAAAAGGACCCCGTGGCCGACTTTCTAATGAACGTATTATGAACAATAGGTGAATTATGTACGCTTACGGTGCTAAAGAGCAAAAAAATTTGAGATGATTAGAGAGAAGTTGAGCAATCGCTTCGTAGTCGACTTTCTGATCAAGGTATTAACAACCATGGGCTAATTATGTATACTTAAGGTGCTAGAGAGCAAAAATACATTTTTATGATTTGAGAGGCTTCAGCTATCCAGTTCTCATAGATATCAGTTTTATAATAAATAACAATTTCTCAATCTAACGGATTGTCGGCAGTCGAAGAGTTTTACAGTCACCCGAATCTTCATTTACAACAGAAAATTAGATATAAAGATTTAGCGTAAGTTTGAAAAAATTAAAGATATTTAGAAAAAAAGTTTTTGAGGGCAATTGGAAAGTAACACTGATATCGCAATAAAAAGAGTGAATAAAATTCAACTACAAAATTTGAAAATAAGGCATTTTATATTGATTTTGGAAGTTAGAATCTCTTTTTTTTTGAAATGACCACAAATGTTCTCCACGAAAACATCGGCTTCAGAAATATACTATCACGCCGAAATAATTTTATATTCGAAATTTAAATTTTTGGCTCCATACTATATCCTTAATAAAACAGGAGCATGTTCGAATTTTTTTGTGGCATTTAGTGACTCGAAACATAATTGATGATTTTAACACGGTGATTTTCGTTTTCGGACATACCGCGTCGAGGCATAAAATCTGCAAAAATCTTGTAAACTCGGTAAAATAAAACAAATTACGTAGGAGACAAAACACGGAAAGTCAATTGTGGATTCTATAGGTTCAAGAATCAAACATGCTTCAGGATATATGAAATACATATGGATTCTTACAGAAAGGGCTAAGAAGATATTGGATAATTTGACTCTAAAATCTCTGTGATCACAACGATATGGAATCGTATACGTTTATTCTTCACAGACAAAACTTGGTGAACAACGGTTCTATGTCTAAGCATCCAACTGCCCTTATCCGTCTGTCAAACCAGACATTTGTTTTCAATATGTCGGTCGTATCAGAAAGGTATACGAAAGATAAAAAATGGCGAAAGACAGCGATTCTATCTGGGCCAAGAAGACGACTTTCGTCAAATGTTGTATTTGCTCATTCAGTGTGCCCTGATTAATGTGAAATTTGTTTATCAAATAATCAAAAATTCTGTACAAAAGTAGTAAACTGGGTTACAAAAGTACCTCATTCGGAGTTTTCACCGTGCACAATAAGGGATCCGTCTGTTGCATAAATAAACTAGCGAACATATACGTTTTTGATCAGCAGATATGAAACTTTCAAGCTTGATTAAGAACTGTCTAAATTTCCACTCCAGCTCGTAATTTGGCTCTATGAGATTCACCTTGGCCTCTCAAATCATGAAAATGTATTTTGCTCTCTAGCACCCTTAGTATACATAATTAGCCCATGGTTGTTAATACCGTCATTAGAAAATTGACTACGAGCAATCTTTTGGTGGTATTTTCAAAGCGATCGCTCAACTTCTCTCAAATCATATCAAAATGTTTTGTTTTCTAGATTTTCCTGATTGCAGAAAAAAAGAGTGCGCTAGTAGTAGCTCCTTATTTGCAACTTTTACAGCTGGCTAAAGTGAGTCATGTAAATTTGACCTTAAAATCAATTTTTTTGAAAAAATTTCAAAAACGAAAAAAATCCTACGTCTTAAAATGACCAGAAAAAAATTCTCTACAAGATAGCTTAAACACATTGAAACCGATTTTTGACTTTTGAAATTCCTTATTTCAAATCGTCATTCCACAGCACCACTTATAACAAATAACCCTGTTTTAATTATTACTTATTACGGGGGACCCAATTATTGGGTCCCAATATTGATACTTTCGGCGATGAGAACAGAAATAAAGTTTCCCGTTCAAAAGTAACGCTAGGGCGTTCGAAATGACGTCATAATGTGACCATTTTTTTTTTCAATTTTTAAAAAAGTTATAAAAATGCTATAAAATACCAAAATGTGTAAAATCAAGTACTCCGCCAAACGGGATCAAACAAAAATTCAAAAAAGTAGAGTCCGTAACCTTCATTTTGAAATATGAGGTCACTTCGAGTGATTCGTAATAATAACCTCAAACGCCCACGCAATTTTGGCGATATTGGCTTCTTCAGCGATTTGGGCACTAAAATAATTCAAGCTAAAAATCATATAATTGCGTCGGTTTTTCGACGATATCTGCAAATTCGGCGATATCGGGCACTGTATGTGTGTTCTTATAACTTATCTTAGGTTTTTAGATTATCTCGTGCATTTCGATGATTGGCTGGATGCAAATTGTTCGAAAGCTGTCGAGGGAAAAATTTGGTCGCAAATTCAATCAAAAGACAAGGATTACATTGATAAATATATAAAAATCTGGCGAAAAATTCGAGAACTTGTTCTAGCTAAAAATTTCAATGAAGAAACATTAGTGATATCAGGCAGGACGATGAGACACGTTATTCAACGGACTGCACAATTTGGAATACACAATTTTTTGGCGTTGCAAACCGAATGTACACACTTTTGGACTTTTCACAATTCGTTTTTCTTCGCGGGAACAGGTAATTATATCGATCACGAATCGTGATTCACGATGCCCGAGTCCGTCGAGTACTGTTTTCAGACAGGTGATCTCGCATACACGTGCACAATTTTAACTACACAACCAATTTCTCAAGTGATTTCAACTGAATTAGTTGCTTAATTTTCGACTGAAACACAAAAAATCAAAAAAATTTGTGTTTTTTCCAAAATTTTGTTGAAAAATAACGTTGGTCTGAATTTGACTACTGAAACTTCAGAATATCGGGTTGACGTGCGCCAACTTTCTCTTTAGTGCTTTCTTGACTTTCTAATGAGCCTAATTTTCGAAGAAAATTTTTCTTCGGAAATTTTTTCACGTGACCTTGAAAATTTAATATTTTGAGTTTGGAGTCGAAATTTGACAAAAACGTTTCTCAGAAGTTTTTATTTGTTTTGAGCTAGCTTTAGCAAAAATTTGGGCAAAGTTGCAAATTTAACCAAGAAAAGATAGATTGTCCAATGAATAATGACCTTTAGGGGGTGGTCAGGGCAAGCTTTTGTGGGAACTGTGTATGCCAAGAAAAAAAACTGTAAATATTTTCTGGGTAATTCAGTAATTCAAAAATGATTGGCAAATACAAAAGATGTCCTAGCTACACGGTTCTCCGTTATCGCGCATTATTTGCAACCTAATTTAAGGTCGTTGGGAAACCGTTTTTGACAAAAAATATATTTATTTAACTTAATGAAATACAGCAAATCTCAAAATCAAAACTAAGAAGTTCGTATCTTGTCAAGTTTTTTTTTTTTAGGATTTTTGAAAATCTCGAAAAAAAATAAAATTTTATATATTTTTCTCGAAATAAGTTTGGCGAGTTTCAGAATTCTCAGTTTATATAAAAACTTGTAAATATTTTCTGGGTAATTCAGAAATTTAAAAATGATTGGAGAAAACCAAAAAGTCCCAGCTACCACGATTTTTCCGTTATCGGCGCACTATTAAAAACCGAATTACAGGGCGTTCGGTAACCGTTTTTGATTTACATCATAGAGCCCAAATGGAAAAATCATAGCTATTTGTCATGTGTACCGACCATTATTTAGGGTTCATCAAAGAAAATTTTAACCTTCGTTTCCGTCTTTTTTTCAACCATCAGGCTTTGATTACGATACTCTGATAATAACCGCGCAGTTATTAGTTTAGATTTGCAACAAACAAAAATTATTTGACAACTTCAAACAATTGTTATTCAATTTCACACGGGCACAAAAGTAAATAAATTTGTTTGTAGACATCAAAAGGTTTTTATTCCCAATGTTATTACACAAAAATCTAAGGAAAATTATGAAAATTGAATTAATTTTCTTACACAAAGTTAAAACATGAAAATGAAATGAATCGTAATTTAACTCTCCCTTGAAAACTACAGCAGATACGGCGTTTAAAACTTATCAAAAATCAATTCCAAGTCATTACATATATATTCGGGTTTTAGATGATTTAGAGCAAAAAATATTTTAGCTACTTCGTAAAAGTGCACCTGTTACCCGTAACCAAAATACTATTTAAAAAAATTCCAACAAGTTCTAAAGTGTTTAACCCGAGTTCTCTACATTCATTTGAAAACTGTATAAAATGACGGAGGAGATTGATTTTGAAAAAATGACTGAAATAGACATTTTGTGCGCGTCAAGAGCATTTCTAGAGCCAAGAAAATTCAAAAATCCTTTCAACATTTCTGACATTTTGTTTCCTCGAAAGTGTAAAAATTAAATAAAATTTCACTTTATTATCACAGAGAATCGACTTTAAAAAAATCCGTCATTTCTCCAACCTTTTATACCCTGATAGCGCTTACTCAAGAAAATGTTTACGATTGTCATAATACGAGAATTGTCTGAGCTTCTCAAACCGTTTAAGCATGTAACTCTATGACCTAGTCTCACACATTAAGTTTCCAAAGTCAAAACGTATTGAAAGAAAAAAAAATGTGAAAATTATTTTTTTTTTCTTAATAAGCTGTTCATTCTTGCGAAAGTTATATTTTCTTATTTCTTACAATCTAATTATTCTGGAAAATATAAAAAAACACTTTTGCCACTATTCATCCATTCAACTAACCCGACCACAGAATTATATCGAAGACAATATAATAACTTCAGACATTTCGCGTTATGCTCTCAAAGTCTTGTTTTATTCTGGCACATTAAAAATTCTTCT
>SCLH01000485.1:154974-174112 GCA_004367855.1 Oikopleura vanhoeffeni
AAAATTTTGAGTTCAAATTAAACTTTTCGAATTCGACAAATTATGAGAAATTTTTGAAAAAAGTTCCGAACATTATAAAAAAATGCCTTATTTTTTGTTCAATTTTTTTCATTATTTGTTTCAAATAAACGAAAAACACTCTTCAAAATAGCCATTTTAACTTTTCGCGTAGGTGACCACATATTTTTTATATGGTATTTGAAAAATCATATGACATTTTTTTGGAATTTTTGGTCGAAACTATTTGGAAATATTTTGAAAATTTTCCTCATTTCTTGTTCAAACTAATTTTTTTGAAATTACCGTCTAAAAATATTGCGAATGCCACCTTTTATTTTTTTCAAATATGTCCTCGTTTTGTTTCTTCGCTCTTGTTTATACGCTGAATCATAATTTTTGGAAAGAAACTACGGTTTGGCAGAAATCCATCGAAGCCCTCTTTTATCCAGAATTAAAATAATTTTATTTTACCGAAACTTGCCAAATTTGTAAGCCGACCCAGCCACCATTTAAAATTTATTTCATTCAACTCATGAATTTTTTTTTTCGATGTGCCAAAATTTCGGTTTTATCGTATTTTTTTAAAATTTTCGATTTTGACGTAGAAATCGTATATAAACAAATTAAATAAATGTTAAACGGTGGATGGGTCGGTTTTAACGGTTCCTAATAAATAAAAAATAAATTTTACCTTATTTTAGACACCTTCAATAGCAAACGCGCGTTTCTGAGTGTTTTTTTAAAAGACAATTTATAAAGTAAAAATAATCGATCTAAAAAAACAGATTCTACGAAGTAAGCTCAAAAGTGGCAAGTTTCGTTCGAAAAAGTTTTTATCCGAAAAATTTGAAGTGGCAAAAAGTTTCCCATCAAGAGAAAAAAAATGAAAAAGTGCAAATCTGTCAAAATGCACCGACCCCCTTAACATTTCAATCTTTTTTTGTTGGCCGTTCAATACAAAAACCCGTTTCAAAATATAGGCCCCACCCCCTCAACAGGAAAACCCTAGTATCGAGAAACGTTTGTATAGACGACGAAAGATTAACATTTGATTTTTTTTTCGATTTTCAAGTTCTACCGGTTTACCAGTAATCAGCGAGATTAGTAATCTGGTGGGGTCGAGACCAAAAATGACTCGTTGCCATAAATCCTATACAGTGGGTGAGACCAATGGGCAACAGTGACCAATGGGCAACAGTGAGACCAATGGGCAACATTTTCGCAGATTTGATTTTTTCAGACCTATGAGACCAATGGGCAACACCCTGAAATTTTTACCTAATTTTGATATAATTAAACATTTATATTTGTTAAATTTCACAATATTAATTATTTAAATTTACATAGTTGTTTTTTCCCAACATACATAGTGTACCACATACATAGTTGTCCCAATTACCTGACTTCGACTTTCCTCGTCTTGAGCGAGAGAATTGTCAAACCATGGCACGGCGTGAAGAGCAAAACAACAAAAACTCCGAGGACCCAAATTCTTCATGCAGCACTTTAAAGTATTGAAAAAAAGCTTTCGTTTCTTATTATGAAACGTCCGAAAATTCAGAGGCTTTTTTCATTCGAATCTTAAGACCAGTTTTGAATGAACAAAATAAACATCGCTTTTTTACTTATTTTATACGTGGGTATTTTTTATAAAATTTAAAAGTCTTTGCCACATTTTAGTTTCTTGCTAAATTCCTTTCTTAAATGATATTTTGTCGCCTACTTTATTCACATGAGATTAGAAACTCGAAAAGCGTTGCTAAACTTTTTATTTTTTCACTGAACTCACCTCATGATATTTTTTCTGAACAAATCAGTCCAACAATCCTGAAGATGCTAATAAAAGCGAAACGTTGAATTATTATATATTTTATTTAAATTTATAATCTAGAACAAGCTATTGAAAAAACTGTGTTTAAATTTTAAGAAAATACATGTATCAAATTAAAAAAATCGGACTAGTGAGACCAATGGGCAACACCCTTCGTGTGAGACTAATGGCGCAACAGTGAGACCAATGGGCAACACTTTTTTCGAAAACTCGATGTGTTTGCCCATTGGTCTCACCCACTGTATATAAGGTCGGTTTCTGAGCCGTATTAGGTCTTGTCTTGCAAATTGAAAAATAAAGATTTTAACAAGTCACTTTTGTTCTAAACGTCACTTGAAACCCAGGCGATATCTACTACGGTTTTTTCTGAAGAGGGGGCGTACCTGAAACAAAAGTTTCTTAAAGCTGTTTATATGGATTATCTCTCACATTTTGGGCTTTTATGCGAGTATACATTTTGGTCGACTTTTTTCGTCTATCGTTTGCTATGAAAAATACGCAAAAAAACTACAGATTTGAAGAAAAATCGCAAAAATTTATCAAACAATGAAACATTTCGTAAATTCGTATTGTACTTGTACTGCTGATTTCCGCCTACGCACTTTTCATAGCAAAATATAGGCATTTTAAAAAAAGTCGACCAAAAATGTATACTCCCTTTTATGGCACTCTTGAACAACCGTTCTCCCAATTAAAAAAGTTAATTTAACCACAAAGTTTTTATTATAACAATTATTTTTTTAGATGCTGGCAAATATCTTCTCTGCTCTCAAATTTGCTTTTATTGCAATCGCCTTGCTGAATTTCGATCCCTCTCCATTACTTGGACTGGCCGAAACTCCTGCATTTATAACATGGGCGTGGGAAAATAAAGGATACGCCTGCATGATGGCATTTTTCTTAGGTACGTTCATTTGCTACAAAATTAGCGACAAAATTACAAAAATTATTTCATACTTCCAAAATGAGATTTTCGGTTTTTCAGAGAATCTGGGATAGTTTATATTTCAAAGTCCATTAGTACACTGACTAACCATTTATGGAAACCCACTTTCGCGAAAAAATGCTTTCCATAAATGGTAATGGGTTTCCATTAAATGGTAATGGGTTTCCATTATCGGGGGTTTCCATAAATGGTTAGTCAGTGTACCTGAAGAAAATAAAATTTATGTATTCGGGATTTTTTTTGGTCGGAATTTTTTCCCTATTTCAAATAAAGGGTGTTTTTTGTGTTTACATTTTTTATAAGCTATTTCAAATAGCCTATTTGCCATGGCGTGTTTTTTTTCGGCCCAACTTGTGTGGGCGTGAAAAATATATTTTATTCTCAAGCAAAATTCGTCAAATTAATATGCTGTCGCGTTTATATGACTTATTTTCTTACTTATTACTAGTAGTAAGGATGATCAGTCTTGAAATGACCGGGAAAATCCCTACAAGATGATCCAATAAAATCGGTACCAATCGTCAAGTTCAAAAATCGAACCCTAGCACTACATTTTGTCCTATTCGATGCAAAAAACGATAATATATACAGCTATGAAAATGGAATAAAAATCCGAAACGTCGTAATTATTTGAAATATATACAGTTTGTCTTTTTTTTTCCGCGGGAAAACTTTTCGCGCCAACGCATCATTTCATAGCAAAATATAGGCAGTTTCAAAGTATACCTAGGCAACGCACCGTGCAAAATTTTATAATTTAAATGACGATATTCACCTATAAATGCGAAGAGAAATCTAGGACCAAATTACAGCGCAAAAAAATTGAAAAAAAATTTGGGAATTTTTACCGGTTAAAATGGCGGTCATTTAAAATTTAGCTCAGCTTAGGCGATTTTTGTCTCAAGTTCTGACTTTTGGATTTTGGAGGGTGCTTACTAGTAAACTGATTGAGATGAAACATTTCTCGTAATTCTATAAATGATTTTAGTAAAACTCCCTCTAACCAACTGGTCAACCGCGCTCAACCACAGATTGTCTTCAAAACCATAACCTGATTTTCCAAAAAAAATTTAACATATTCCTGAAAAGCGTCTAACTTGTAGTTCGTTGGGTCACTTTTCTGAATTTTTGCTCCGTGAGCTGACCAATTATGCCTAAAAGGGATGGGGCTTTTATATATGTTTTTTTTGCTCAAAATTTGATGGAAATTAAAAAAAATATACATTTGTTTGAGTTCAAAGCTAACACCACCCTATATAAATAAATGTCTACAAAATAAAAATCGAAATTTCACACCAATTACTGCTAATTGTCTTAAATTTTTAGTGCCTTATCAACTTTTAACAAATATTCAGGAAATGCTGTCGAAAACGGTCTAATTTCAACCGGTGCTTTTGAAATTTACTTATCTGATGACCAACTTTGGTCAAAAATAGAAACGGGTCGGATCCCATCTCAGCACGAGTTTCTCCAAATGTTAAAATTGGCTGCAAATACTGCAAGTGGCAGTTTTGGCGATAATGATTTTCAACCATATTCATAATGAGTAGACCAAAAATTCTAGGAAAGAGTTGAAATCGACCTATTTATCAATTTATTATAATAATATATATTTGCGTGGGTTCATACATAATTTTGTATTAGGCTTGAAAATCACCCAAATTATGAGGGGAAATGTTCTAATTGACATTGGGTAATTAATTTGAATTTTGACATTGTGTGCATAATGTCATAATATTTTTCGAAAGATCGGGCGCCAATTCATTTGCGAGAAAATGAGAGACGTCAGAACAAAAATAAATAATTGAAGAGATAAGGAATTAAATTTTCTAAATTTTCGGTCTTCAATCTACAAGTGTTTTTCGAAAATAAAACCTAACCTACACAATTAATCGAATTCACTTATGAAAGAATAAAAATTTCCTAAAAAGTGACTTACTCAAAAGTAACCTGCGATTTCTGGTCTCACTTACAGGTTTTTTTCAAAATGGCTCGGGGTGAGAGGGGGTTAACAAAACCCAGGAAAGTTCAAATAAGACTAAATTTTCATGATGCCAAAATGTGTCCTATTTATAAAAATCCATGCTGAATTGCAAATTATTTGAGAGTTTTTATTAAATCTTAATTGCGCCCTCTTTTTGCTGACCGTCCTATTCTCATGCGATCTAGTTTAATTCCCAAATCAACTCTTCATGAAGCCTAAAATCGATTTTGAATCAAATGATAAACAAAAATAACGATTGGAAGAAAAAACAGTAAATTATTTTCACCCTTATTTTTGTCTCGATTTTTATTTGCGATATTATTCTGTAAAACACTTTTCTCACTGGCTGGAAGCCCTATATAGATTTTTCAATTAACTTTGAAAGACTGCATTTTTAAGGTGTTTGTTTGACTCCGGGCAGAGACTGCGACGGCTAGATTATGCAGTCCGAATAAGAGAAATAATCTATGAAAGTTTTTGTCAAGTTTTTGAGCCGAAAATTCCACAAGAGACCTAATGACGTAGCAAGTGAAAACCATTTTTGGGGACTTGCTGCCGACAAAAAAAAGTTTATTTTTTTTTCTTGTGTGGACATTGAAACTTAAAAATTTTATAGTCACTTTCTCTGACTGCCAGAACGAGAGAAAAATTTGTTATTTTATGACATGTTGTGTAGAAACAAATTTGTTTAACCTTTATCTTCAGTTTTAAAAAAATCAATATTCTCCTAATTAAATTTCCTCATTAATCTGTGGATTTACATGCAATTAAATTTTACAAAATTAAACTCCAAGACCAAATAATTCGTCTCGTAATTGATATGTGTATATTACAGTATGTATACCGCCAATGTTTTTGATAGAACGCTATAGAATGTACCTGATCACACACATGCTGATTGGCTCGCGTTCAATATTCTTTTTATGCATGACATTATAAATCAAATTTATTTATATTTTTTATAGGGTAACCATCTATATTCCGCAAATACGTCGAACGATACAAGAATTATCAAACAGTTTTTTCAACGTCTATTTTAGTAATTTGTGACATGGTTTTTCCTCATAACTTATCTGGTTCGCCAGTCAATTTTCTAAATACCTGTTTTTTTTTACAAAACTCGATAATTTTCCAAGAATATCAACTAAATTTTTTTCCCAGTATAAATATATTTGTGGTCGTTTCTGGTCAAAATATGTACTATGATTATACTGAGTCCCGGCCAAAATATTTTTGAGCGATTTTCTTTTTGGAAATATCGTGTTTTTCAGCAATTATATTTATCCTGTGAAAAAAAAACAATTGAATCATAAGTTATGAATCATAACTTATGATGTTCGAAATATTTGGTCCACTATACTCTAGTGACTAGAGATGGTTTTTAAAAAAATACCCTTGTAAAACCTCCTTATAATTATGAATTTCAAAATTTATTTTTCAAACGGTGTTCAATTATGATCTTTAGAATGTGAAAAATAGTTTTGAAATTAATTTTTTTTGTCTTCGAATCAAAAAGTAATCTGAAAGTTTTAAGCTATTTGTATTTTTAGATTTGAATGATCGCCGAACTAGGTCGACCCGCCGAAAAGCTTTTTCAATGTATAATAAAAAATGGGAAATGTTCAAATTTAGAAGACCTTCTATCAAAATGTGAAAATGCGGCAGAGTTAGTAAATACTAATTTTGATGGTCTTTATCCTATTCATATCATATCCTTGCGATCAAGGGACCAAGATTTGGAAAGGAAATTGCGGCTAGTAATCAAACACGGAGCAAATATATATTTAAAGGGCTTTCAGGGTCTAACAGGTAAATTCAAATTATCTGCGATTTTTGCTTTAAATTTTTTTCAGCTTGTTGATATTTCAAAAACCCTAATGATTGGAGGAAATCTATGCAAAAATATAAAAAAGAACGATTTAAGATTTGTCTGCAATTTTTTCCTTTTGATGCGTTCATAAATATAAGCAAAAGTTCAAAAAACAACTCCAAACATTGTACCAATAAGGGGTACTGTTGAAAATTAAAGTTGTCTCTTTTGTTATAAATCATAACTTATAATTGGTCTGTTTTTTTTTAAGTTTGTTTCTTAAGGCATACATTTTTTACTTAATTAATTAACTAACGTTAATTTATGATATTATTAGATAAAGATTTATCTATTAAGTTGGGCACTATTTATGTTACCGATCGAATCCTATGCCTGGTCTCCGAATACTCAAAGATCTTTGCCTGAATCTTAAATTTGGTACCCTTATAGATACAGACGGAAACAATTTATTACTGGCATTAATAAATCCAACCGAATCGAAATGTAACGATGGTTTGAGGCTTATGGAAACGACAGAATTTTTATATTCAGAAGATGTCGACCCAAGAGCTGTTAATAAGGTAAAAATTACTGTCATGGCGGAAATTAGAATATAAATTTTTGATTACATTTTATTTTTGCAGTGAAAGTGGTTTGATTATGTTTAAAAAAATCAATCAAAAATTTGTATTTTTGCAACTTGATTTTTTTATTGTACACGATTTTTCTTCAAAATTGTATTTGCGCATTTTTTCATAGCAAAAGATGGGAGAAAAAAAATTGACAAAAAATGTAGTATAAGTAGGGTGCGTAGCGGGAACTCTACAGACTAAACTAAAACCGTTGATAAAAATTTATTTGCTATAAAGGGGTTATCACCACCAAAACAAACGATTCCGTGCGAAAAAAAATTTCGGCCATCAAGTGGTCAGAAAGTGAGTTTCAAAAACTTTCATTTTCATCAGTTATTTCAATTTTTATCTTAAAAAACTTATTTTTTTCGATTTTCATGATGAAATAAGATTTTTTTGGAATATGTAATTTTTGAAAACAAATTGAGTCATTTGGACATTTAATGCGTTCACGGCGGAAGATTCTAAATTTGCTACAAAAAATGTACCTACAACTTATAGTATACGGTATACTGTATACCTTATAGTATAAGTTATAGACTATAACTTATAGTCTATAACTTATAGTCTATAACTTAAAGTCTATAAGGTCAAAGCGGCCGTTCTGAACATATACAACAAAACAAAATTTAACCTGTCATAATATCCTTCATACCTAGGGAGCGCACCGGTAAAACTAACGAGACAACGTACAGTAGTTGATACAAATTCTTTGACCTCACGGGGTTGTTGACTCTTGAAAAAAACGATTCCGGGCACAAAAAACAAAGTTTTTGGCCATCTAGTGGTCAGAAAATGGACTTTTTAAACGCCCATTTAAGAGCACTACTTCGATTTTTAGCATATAAAACTCCATTTACCTGATTTTTCAGAAGTAGAGGCCGTTGTCACAAAAAAATTGCTAAACTTTTGAAAATAAAATTTTTGAAAAAAAATTTGTGAAAAAAAGTTTTCGTCATTTTGAAAGAAAAATTTATGCAAAGACTGACTCTAATCTTTTCCAAAATTTTTTCCTTGGACGACCTGAATCAGTTTCGGTCACTAAAAGATGTCAAATTTCAGGAGAACACAAAAACGTATTGGCTAACTTTACTTTCGTTTACTTTATGGTGCAACCGGTAATATAAACCTATAACGTATTATCACCGGCAAAAAATTTATCTTTTGATTTTTTCATAATTCTGCCTTTGAATTCTGCTTAAGATTTTTCTTCCCGTTTTCGTTAATTTCGCCCGTTAAAACTTAGAAATTGGCCCGGTGCGCTCCCTATTCATACCGAATCTTTATCAAAGGTGATATAACTTATGGCAAGATATAAGTTAAGCGAAGTGGAAAAGTGATTGGCAGTTTTATAGCTCGCTGTCATTGGTTCACTCCAAAATAATGATCGCTTTTTATTGGACGGAAAAATTAATTTCCACAAAACGAAAACTATTTACTGGTAAGTGGATTCCACGACCTTAAAAAATTGCCATGTATCAACTCATTGACCCTGGGATACATTTGGAATTTTTGAATCGGATGTATTATTCTCGAAAACATACGAAAGCCTTTGATTATAACTTTTTCACTTCGCTAAACTCAAATTTCGCCTATATCATAAGGTCTGATTTAAAACACTTCTAAATGGAATTTTCTCATCAATTTTCTTCTGTTTTTGCGAGGAAATGAAAAAATTAAGCTTATAAGATTTTCTGAAGAGAACGCGAAAATTCATTATTAACCCCTCGTAAAAAAGCCATCCTCTATTTTTGTAAATTTCTTTCAAAAAAATATTTTAGGATGGAATGTCTTTTTGGGACTCTGTTAATAGTAAAACCAGTCGGCCCACTGTCAGAAAATATATATCCCAAGATTTTCTATCTGAGCTAATTTGTAATGAAGATGCTGAAACAGATCAAGAAATTACTGAGAAAAAAGTTTCCGATACATTTACGACAAAGTTAAGTAAGGAGGTTTTAAGAAGTGGAGAAGAATTTTTCAATTGTAGAGAAACATGGTGTCCAGATTTACAGCGGACAGCACTAATAAGACTCATAAAAGAAATGGATTTAGGTATGTTTTTACCACCTCAAATTTTCAGTACAGTCCTTTAACCCGTGTGAGCACAGAAAAAAAAGTTCCGCCAGGCACCGGGAACCACCTATATTAGGTGACTGTTCAACCGCGTATTACAGAAAGCCCAAGGTTAGTTAGGTTTCATTTTTTTTGCATAAGGAAGTTCAAACGATATATTTTTGCATCCGACATTTTTTAGAATTTGATTTATTAGTTCTAGAAAATTTACTGAGTGCAAGGTACAGCATATCACGTGATACAAGCTTACAGTGGTGTTCACAAATTATTTTGGTATTGGAATCGATGCACAAGGATCTGACATATGTCATCGTTTCTTCTGATTTTGATTTTATATAATCAATCAAAAAATTATTTTTAATAGTTTAAAATTTTATGAAAATCACAATTTTTCATAAAAATGGTTATTTTCCCCTATAAAAAGCAGATAAGTACACTTCTGATTTATTTCTGGTCGATATACTAATCAAGTGACTCTGTGGACAATATTTAATGCTCGAAATAATTTTTTATAATTAAATATTTTCGTGAAATACTTTAAATTGAAAATTTTGAAATATCACTTTTGAAAAAAATATCTTTCTGTTATACCAATTAATCTTTTGTTGGTGTCAACCATGGACAAAACACTTTCCTAAATCTGCTATTTTCAAATTTTAATTGACGCAATAGGTCGCATTTAATTTTTTTAGAGGTAAAAGATTGGAAAAAATCTCAAAAAAAACAACCCTCCGTAAAATTTGAACAAAATTTCCAAAAAAAAAAATAAGTCACTTTTTTGAAATCCTTGCAAAATTCTTTATAATGTATTCGAAGGAGACCATTCTACGATGGTTTTTTGCATATTTTAGATGATTTTAAATTATGCATTCACTTATTTATGTTGTGCTCACACGGGTTAACTGGTACAAATACCGACCCCCAAAAAATGTACCAGTAAGGGCTCATTTTTATACTTTTTCTTAAGAAAAGGTAAAAAAGCTCAATGGAGATTTTTTTTTTTTTTTTGGTCTACCGGTTGACTGGTAAGTGGATATCTATTATAAAGGCATTTTCAGCATTAAATTTGAAGAAAAATCGAAACTCGTTTTTTTTTTAAGTTCAAGCAGTTAATGTGTCGAGTTTATACTATAGACAGTTCGATTTTAAAAATGCAGCAATTTTTATTTTTTCTGAAAAATCAGACAAAATAAAATAAATTGATAACAAAAAAAAGTTATATCAGGATGACCAAACATAAAAAAAAAATAGTTTCCGGCTGATTTCAAGAAAAAAAAAATTAGCGCACCTAGATTCGAACCTACCAAAAAATTATATTCCGGTTTATATCCGGTGAAAATCAAATTAGCAAAATTTCTCCATTGAGCTTTTTTAGTTGGCAGTTGAATACAAAAAACTGTTTCTCGAGATCATCTATGGTTTTCCCGTATAACACGCTTTGATTTGAATCATGAAAAATTTTAAAAGTTTTCAACTTTTACTCTTTTTGATATTTCTAAACCATAATAATTCGAGTAAATTATGAAAGCGTATGAAAAGTACCGTTTGAAAATGTGTGCGAGTTAAAGACATATTGACAACCCTCAAAAAAGAGTACCAGTTAGAGGGTTTTTAATTGAACTGCCGAGCATAAGGAGCCTAGGCTAATCTCGTGCAGGGGCGGGGTATTGTATCAGCTAGGGCAAAATCAAACGGGCCAACCTCCACAAGGCAACCTCCCCATGATTTGTATTGTACCAGTTATGAAACGAGGACTGTTTAAAATGACTGTTTTTTCTAGACTACTGGACAGATCTGGATTTTTTTAGATGCCTCTAATTTGTGCGCGAGTTAGTTATTATTAAATGGTACATGAGATCTTTCTGAAATTTTAGTTCTCAAAATACTTTCAGGCTTATTCTAACTTCGATCCTAGTTTTTAACAAAATAAATATATGAGTCTTATTATATGACTCATATAATATGACCCAAGATCTCAGAACGATCATATTTCACCTATCAAGGAAACTCTTATGATTAAAATATAATAAATTAAAATTATAACCTTATTTCCTATTTTTTTAATAAGTTTTAAAAGTTTACAGTTGTAATTTAGTATATTTTAAACGTCAAAGTTGCCTTTACGAACAAGTGGTCCTATGGTGTAATGGTTATCACTCGAGACTCTGAATCTCGCAATCCGAGTTCGAATCTCGGTAGGACCTATCATTTTTTATGAATAACAATCACCACTCCTTTCATCAATATTATTTCAAATGAAGTGGAAATCAATCTCGAATAATTATCTATTCATTTTGAGAAATTCATTTTTTTGAACTGTAATCAATATTTATTGCAAAAATTTGAGCTTCAAATGGTAAGTAAATCATTTCATCTTTCGGTAAAGGGGGTTATGTGCAGTATTCGATTTTGTGTACAATTTTTTTCGCGACTTATTCGGCCAAAACATAAGAATGAGCGTGGTGTCAGCCTTCCTCCGGGTGGAGCTAAAGTGCAAATTTAAAAATGCTTCTTCATGCTAACCTGCACACTCAATATTAATCTACAAAAGGTAGAAACACCCCAAAAGCGATAAAAATAGAAAATTATAACTTTTTTCAGATTTTTGTCGAAGTATTTTGGAACCGGAATTTGGTTACCGGATGTTTAAAAAATACTGATTTTTTGACAAGAAATAATAAAGATGGCGAAAAGTTCTAAGAAGCCCAAACAAATTAGTATTTTCGATTATTACATAAGTTCTTAGTTTTCAATATATTATAATATAATAAGTATATACAATCGATATACATTTGTACCTAGATATGTGTATGTAGATATGTATATCAATAGAAATGTGCAAAATCAGTGTCGCTCCACAGATCTTTAATGATGACCACGAGGGGCGGTAAGGTAGCTTTTTTATGGGGCCCACCCTACTCAGTCATTTTCCTCGAAGACCATAGCATATCCATTATGATGCCCGGGTAACATAAATATCTTATTCCCTATTCTTTTAACAGGCAAATAAGATATTTATGTTACCCGGGTATCATAATGGATATGGTCCATAGCAGATATCAACAAACGGTTTTTGCTATAGTGTTTGCCAAGTTAATTTGTGGCACCCAAATTTTTTTTATTTTTTTTTCTTATTCAACCGGTTTGTCGGTAACCTTGGTTGACCTTTGAAATCACCGGTTTTTCGGTTAAAATAAACAAAAAAAATGAGCTGACTGAGATTCTAACCTATGGACTTCCGGTTTAGAACATCATTTACCGGTTGACCAGGAAAAAAACCAAAAGTTTTGGATGCCACAAATTTACTTGGCTACACACAGCAAAACACCGTTTGTTGATATCTGGTATGGTCTTCGAGGAAAATGAATCAGTAGGGTGGGCCCCATTAAAAAAAGCTACCTAGGCGAAACACTTGAATTTGGTCTCTAGCGTTTTTTGTGAACATAATAGACCGTTGTTTTTAATATTTTTGTTAGAAAATCGAATTTGAGGCTGTTTTGGTCAACTGAGTGAGGACACAAATTTTAAGGAAAATCTATTCGCGCACTTGTTTTAGAATTTTGAAAATTTACCTAAATCAAATTTTCTTGATCTTCTGAAAACCAATTTATAAGTTTAATCAAAAACTTAAAAAATGTTAAATTATTATTTAAGCTTTTTCCCGAGGGGACCGAAAGCTTCATGGGGCTGATTCTCTTTATGCTTATTTGCATGATTCTGAAAGTATGATAAAAAGTAATATTTCTCGATGGGAAAGTAATCTGAGCGACATTTCAAGTGAAATCGAAAGAGATGAAAAACGTAATGCTGGAAGAAATTTACCTCTAAAGCTATACTCGCTTTATTGTATATGCGAGAACAAAATTAAAATTTGGAAAAAATATTTGGAACATGATTTATGGCTATGGGATTTTTAAATCAAACTATTGTTTTTAATTTTAATCTTATTATTTATAAGAAATTATCTGATATTTCACAGAATACATTAAAGTTGTCGTCATATTATACGGATTATATGATCCGCATATAATTAATATAGAACGTTTTACGATTGAACGGTTACGCTGATTCTATAGCCAGGTTATCATACTGTAAACATGTATACTGTATGATACTGTATAATGAAGATCTTTCGTTTTTCAATCATTTATAATTGACACATATTATATGTGACATATATAATCCACATAATATATTAATGTATATAATTTATTTTTATCTTATTTTTTATTATACATAATAAAATATTTTATTTATCAGACAATCTTTAATTGATAACTTTTTCAAAGTTTCATCTCACAATTTTCAATCTTAATCCGTAAAAATCGTTAATTTTGATAAATTAAGTAGAGAATTTATTGGTGGGATATAAATTTACCGGGGAATAATAATCATTCAGTTGGGTTGAATGTTCTCGAAAACGGTGGATCTGATTCGAAGATTTTCAAGAGTGCTGGACGTCTAATTTTTAAGATCTCGGGAAAAAGGCTAGTTTCGTAACTGATTGGATGTGCGGTTTACCAGTAGAGTTTTCGAGAACATTTGACCCGACTGAATTATGGTTATTCGCCGCTAAATTTACTAGTATATCGATTACGGGCCCCTGGTCATATTTTGCCACTTTTTAAGCCAAATTTTTTATATAATTCGGCTTTTGAAAACGCCTCATCCGATTAAGAATATAATACAGTCTTCTAGCTTATGTAATATAAATATAGCTCAAACTGAGCACAAATATCTAGTGAAAAATAAAATGAAAAAATTGGTCAGGATCGGATTATTTTATCTGAGATTACTGAAATTGTTTAATTATCAGTTTTTGTTAAAAAAAAATGGAAACAATGGTCTGAGTCAGACCATCTTTTTTAATGTAATTTTCTCTGAATATTTGTGCTCAGTTTGAGCTATCTAAGAACTCAATCGGATGTTTTCAAAAGCCGAATTATATAAAAAATTTTGGCTTAAAAAGAGGCAAAAAATGATCAGGGGCCGTAATTAATATCCCGTCATTGTAAACTTTAAAATAATTGTCTTAATTTTTAACCATTAAATTAAATTTTATCATTAATCTTCGAGTAAAGCAACTTAGTATCTAAGTCTTAGATACACTACAAATATCCCAAATAAAGTACTGGGTACCAAATGGTGGAGATCCAAATGATTCAAAATGGTCAAAAATAAAAATGTCTTCTCGTCTAGAATCCGATTTTTCAAACCTATCAAACTGTGACGGGTGGTTTTGGCGAAACGGACTACCCTTGAGATCGGCTTGCCCCACATACTATACGAGCACTGATTCGTAAATCGAACATTTTAGAGAATCAACAGTCTTGTTAGGACACAGTCTTCAAAAACGTAGAGATTTTAAAACTGATTTTTTCTGTCGTAGACATTTCAACCCCTCGTACCTATCGCTTCAATTGATTTCGGTTAGCAGTCAAATTACAAAAAAATAGATGAACTAATTAAAAAACATAATTATACTATATGAGGTGTGGTTTCACTGTAACAATAACTGGAAGAAATTTTTGTCGATTTTTTATTTGACTCATATAGTACATATTATAATTTGTCCAGAAGTTTCAAAAGTCAAAAATGGGTAACTTAAAAAGGTAACTTTTTTTTAGACCTTTACCGGTCAATTTCCGGTATAACCGGACATCCGGTAAAAAAACAAAAAAAATTGGTCTTGGAGTTTTTTATTAACTGTTGGATGCAGAAATCCGTTTGCGAATATCTTTTTCCGTTCTCAAATGGCAGCGACAAAACTGTTGGGGTGTTCTAAAAAAAAAGTTACCTAAGGATTTTATATTAAGTGTTTTCGAGACATAAAATTATTATATTTTTTCAATCAAAGATTGTTTTTATTCGACGTTTCGGCTAAACAGCTAATTATTGAAACCTGATTTCGCGCCAAAAAAAATCAACTTTCGATTCCTGTTCATCCAAATCTCTCACCCTAAGGATTTTATTCGGTTTTTAGATTTTTTTTTAAAAAATCTGTATCTGGGTGAGAAAAATGACCTTTAGACAGCATGTTCTCATGGGAGTTAAAATGCCGGTATCAAAAATCTAATAAGCAGCCTCGAAAGTGCAGTGTTTTTTCTAGATACTTAACATTTTGCAACGTTATCGGATGTTCCGGTTGATCAAAATTAACCGGTAAAGTAAAGCGTCCGGTTTTCACTCGAAATATAACTTCGCCTCTTGCGGTCACGCAAGACCGCTGGTTCATAAAACCGTCTCCAGTGAACAGATGATTACGCCTCTTTTGGTACATTCGATAACGTTGAAAAAATATCTAAAAAACCATTCGCTTTCGAGTCAGATAATTGATTTTTGGTACCTGCATTTTAACTCCGATGAGAACCTGCGGACTAATAGGTCACTTTTCTTAACTTTGAACCGATTTTTTCGAAAAAAAACCCAATCAAAAAAATTCTTTGTCTTAGAATGACCAGAAAACATCTTTACAAGATGCACCAATAAAATCGGTACCTATTTTTGACTTTTAAAATTTATATTTCTTATCGTCCTATAAAATTATTTTTTCTTCGGTTTTTATGTTTT
Source organism: Oikopleura vanhoeffeni (assembly GCA_004367855.1). NCBI lineage: Eukaryota > Metazoa > Chordata > Appendicularia > Copelata > Oikopleuridae > Oikopleura > Oikopleura vanhoeffeni. Next base: position 170,824 of record SCLH01000485.1, read on the forward strand.
TTCGGATATTTTATCATTTAACTGCTACCCTCTTCATTCATGCACGTACGAAATTGGTTAATACCAGTGAAATTAACCCGGACGATGCAAATACAACCTAAGTTAACCTTTTTATTTCTGTTCAGACGGGCGAAACGATATTCAAATCACATGAATTGATTTCGATTTAATTAAAAAAGACGCTTTTTAGTTGAATAAATTATTTGAAAAGCTTGAAAATGGACGAGCCTGGCCCTGACGCCGAAGGGATGCCTCCCGATACTAAGTTATGGGCTGCATACATTTTTGTTTTCTAAATTGAACCGGATAAGAGACATATTTTAATTGTAAATTTTGTATAAACCCAATTTAGGACTTAAAAACTATGGCGGATAAATTTCGACTGCTAACTTCAGTTATTGGAAAATTATCAGACCAGGAAATTGTGGACACTGCACTTAATTTACTTGTGTATGGAAAATTTGATCTCGAAGCGGCTTTTATAATCGAAAGGTAATTGTTAAAAAATCTTTGATTTTCATATCAATTACGGGGTCGTCTTGTCGTTTTATGCCACTTTTTCAGCCAAAATTTCTATATAATTTGGCTTTTGAAAACGACTCATCCGATTGAGTTTTTAGATAGCTCAAACTGAGCACAAATATTTGAAGAAAAATAAATTGAAAAAAATGTTTTGAATCAGGGCATTATTTCCATTTTTTAATCAAAACTGATAATTCAAAAATTTCAGTAATTACAGAAAAAAGAGAAAAATGGTCACATTCGAACCAATTTATTATAACTGTATTATTTACGAGATATTTGTGCTCAGTTTGAGCTGTCGAAAAACCTAATCGGATGAGTCGTTTGGAAAAGCCGAATTATATAAAAATGTTGGCTGAAAAAGTGGCAAAAAACGACCAGAGGACCTCGTAATTGATATATCACGGAAACTATTGGGCCAAATCTAAGACAGGTCAATTCGTTATATTATATAACTTATATGCATAATGATGCCCGGCAATAAAAAAATACTAATTTTTCAAATGAACTTTATTTAACCCATTAATTTAAAAAAATGTCGGATTCACCAGTTCCGACCTATCTCTCCGGTGAATTTGAGGGTCCTTAAAAAAAAGACCAAACGTATTACAGCAATCAGTAATAATAACCCTCATATTTTAGGACTCTTTAACTTGGATTCCCTTAAAAAAAGTTTTATGATTTTGAATTTCGCAAAACAATATCTGGTTTCAAAAGGGTGAGTCATTTCTCTTTTGGTTAATATTCTATTATTTCATCGGAGTAGTATCTCGAATTGAAATTAGTTTTTGAATCAATATGTTTATAATATAATCTAGAAGACTTATTCTCACTTTTGTGAAACCAGAAAAATTAACTATTTTATCGCGCACAAAGCAAAAATCTCACAAATAAGTTTTTTTTATATTGCCGAGCATTATAATCCATATCTCGATTTTAAATCAAAAATTTAATCAAATCATATTTTCTTATGAAAAAAATAATGTCTCAAAAAACATGAAGTTTAAAACCGTATTTCAGTGGCGAAACTTTATGCGGATTTTTCGATTTTTTATCCGAAATCGACGACCGTCTTCAAGCTCTTTTGCTCTCAATGTTTGCCGCCATTTTACGAAAATCCACCTACAACTTGGAACAATGTTCGAAAAATGGTTTCATTATCAAAATCCTCGATATGCTCCCTTTGTCACGAGATGTGGTAGCCGAGCTTTTGGGTGATATTCTTTCTGTTTTGGCCAGTTATAACTTGAGTGTCGAGGAGTTGAAAGCGCTCATGAAGCAACTTAGAGCTATTGAGGGCCCAGATGGCCCAATGTGGAATCATAATTCGTTTAAATTAATTGAAGTTTTAACCAGTGCTGCTAATATTCAAGGTGAATTAAAATTATAAATTTAATAAAAAACCTAGTTTTTTTAATTTTGAGGGGTTTTCCTCTGCCTGAACTGTCAATGTTCGACTTCATTTTTTTAATAAAAAAAAATATTTTTCTTCTGAAAGTTTGTAGTAAAATCATTTAGTCTTAATCCGAACCCCTCGGTCAAACGATTTTGGTCATATTAACTGAAATTTCAAAAAATCTGAATTCCGTGAAAATTAATTTTGGAAACTGGTATTTTGACCGCTAAAATCATTTTTTGACATGGGGAAATATCGTCAAAAATAATAAAAAATCCCTTGAGGTTGTAACGATAAATAAAAATTTTAATAAATATCTTAGGTAGTCGTTTTTAGCTTGAGCTTAGACTGAAGTCCTCTCTTTGTCCAACAGCCAAGGGTTAACTCAAAGAATTTATTTTTCAACGTATGTCCAGATATACCGGAAATTGACCAATACAAATTTAAAACGTCGTCTGAGAAAACGACATGATTCGAGACCAATTTTTTTCCGCAGGCAAAATTATTTGTAATTCGACACCTCAAAAACTATAATTTGACCCCTTTAAATTTGACTCCTTTCTTGAAAATTGCCTCAGACGCCTCATTTATACATTATTTTGATAGGGCCTGATGCATTTTTTCTATTCCCGGGAAAATCATGCGCTGCGATTGCACTGCCTCCGATGAAACCCTGGCCGGTTCAAAACGGATTTTCGTTGTCTTGCTGGTTCAGACTCGACCCCTTGAACAATTTACATATTGAAACTGACAAACCCTATTTATACTGCTTGAGAACCTCGAAGGGTATCGGGTATTCTGGTCATTTTGTTGGTGGCTGTTTGGTCATTACCGCCTTGAAATCAAAGGGAAAAGGGTTTCAGCAATGTGTTGCAGTTGAATTTAATGCAAGAAGATGGCATCATGTAGTCATAGTTCACGAATGGTCTAGATGGAGATCTTCGTCTATAAGGTATGATAAATACCGTATGAAATTCAAAATAAAACAAATATCAGCCCCTCACCGTTAAAAGTCGCAAAAAACTAACGATTTAAGGCGATTGTAGGGTATCCACGTATCGTTTGATCCATTGATGATAACGGCTTTATTATCTACATTGTATTCCATAAATTAAAAAAATCTAAAGATTTTTTGGAAGTTTTCAGTAATTTTCAATTCTGATTTCAGAAAATGTTAACAAATAAATTTTGGCTAAAGGTCGTTTTTTAAGGTTGTTTAATTGTGATTTCGACTGGTAGAACTAGACAAGATAGCGACAAATGGTTTTTCGAATGTGAAACCTTGAAAAAAAGTATACGGTAAAATTTTTTTTTGGCTTCCTAGGTTGATCACGTGACCGGAAATCAGTCATCGAAATTGCTCAAAATTAC